>VUQK01019114.1:33113-48918 GCA_015106715.1 Bujurquina vittata | reverse complement strand
AAAAAGAAAAGAGGAGGGAAAGCAGTGAGGGAGAAAGGGGAGGCAAGATGGCTAGGCAGGCAGCTAGACAAGTAATGGTGTGAAATAAAGAGGAGGGATGTGTGGAGCTTTGGCTAGGGACAGCCTCTAGATCCATCTTGCCCTGCTTAAAACCCTAGCGTCTGGGTAATGGCTGCGCGGCAGGTGCTTTCAGAGGTTACGGCACAGGAGATGAGGGATCTAGGAGTAGAGAGGCCAAACTGAGAGGTGATTTCCCCAGCAGAGGCCTCTTCATTTTGGGGGGAGAGGAGGTGTCGGCATTGCCACTGCTACTGGAGCCTGGAGGAAAACAAGCAAATTGCTCCCCACAGGAACAGGGCACCGGCAACAAACTGGCTCTGACATGATATAGAGTGGTACCCGCTCCACGGGCCTCTGTTCTTTTCATGTGTCTCTGCACATTCAAAACATTAATTTACTCTATAGATCTGTGCATCTACTTTTTCTGGTCCAGCCATTTATCCATGCAGACTGTGCATACATGCACATGCTATGAAGGGGGGAAAAAATAGATTTTCAACTGGCATATCTAACACACAAAACAGACACACAGTTGCATACAAAATTTACAGAAACTCACAGCACCAACTTTTTAATGAGGTCACTGTCTTTACTGGAATAGATGGAGTCCCAGGCACATTGTAAATGATACAGCCCATTGCATGTGTGTGTGTACTGTATGTGGGTGTGTGTGTCGGTGTGCTTGGGATTTATCTGCTGATTTTTGTATGAAAAATCACTGATTCCTTTGCTTTAGGTTAAGAGGCAATGTTTTTCGGTTTAAAAGCCAGCCTTTACAGAATGTGTGAGATTCGGCGTGACAAAGGCATCGGTTCTACATCGAAATCAGAGGTTGTATACTGGAAGAAGACAAGGTCCACCATTAAAGCTGTCATCTTGCATTGTGAAAAAAGCAGATAAACCTTTGTGAGCAGAATAAATGTAACAACACTGCTCCAGCTTCCCTGATAGCAGGACTGCTGCTGCTGCTGCAAAGCTGTTAAGTCCACTCAAGGTTTATCCCATTCAGTGGTAAATAATATCTTCAGCTTCTCAACAGTAACACTCCACCCCCCCACCATCCCTAAATACTTGAGTGAGATTCAGTGCATTTACCTGAATCAACTCTAGCCATCTTCCATTTGTTAACGGCTCTTTGGCACCCCCCGAGTATGGTTGAAGGTAATTGAATTGAGCTCATTCTTTGTGCTGATTTCTCATGTTACCGAAAGGGACCTGGGGAGGAAAGGCATTCTCAGAATGAGGCTTTTTTTAATTAATGCAAAGGCTATTCATGAAAGGGATTATGAAAGTCATATGCAAAGCTGAAAGGGGGAGCGAGAAAGGCAGCAGGAGGCACTAGGATCATATTTTCTGCAGAGATCTGTAGACTGTCCGTGAGTTTCATGCTCCCTCGCTGCAACGAAGACTGTTTCCTCCTGATACGAGCATTTATCTGGTTTGTTATAATAACCTTTTCATAAAACTGCTCTAAATCGCCCCCAATAAAACAGGCCGAATCAAAGCTGTAACCATCGTGTCTTTTTTTATATCATGAATGAGTTTTCCACTGAAGCAGCCGCTGCTAAAGAATGAAGATCAGGTTGAAAAGCTACGGTAAAAGCTGTTAGAAAAAGAAACAAAGTGATATTGGATGTTTTTGCTATTTATTTTTGTGAAGATGCAACAGTGTGTGAATGTTATGGTCTGAAGTTATTGCACCATAATGTCCTTTTGAGTCTGGCTGTTTTGGTGCTCAATGACCTGTAGAGCCTGCTAAAGCAGAGGAGCTGAAAAAGGGGAGTTGGCATGGTGATGATTTTTGCTGTCCATTTCCTCACTACCTTGGATGTTGAGGGGTCACCACAGATCTTCCTATCCATCGTCACAGCCTGTTCTCTTGCCTAAGGCATCAAATACTGCCCGCCACTGGCAGCATTTGATGCTGTTTTTTTGGTGTCTGTGTTGTGGCTCACAGCAGAAGTAAGATGGGCCTGTCACTCACAACTTGTCACATTTGGACATGTGATCCAAAACCCTTGGTGTCGTGTTTAAACACTCTGGATAAGCATGACTTTTTGATGGTGTGATGAGGCTTATTTTAAAACAAAGCAAAGCAAAATTACCATAAAAATTTCACAAATCAAATATCACAAATCAGTTAGTTTACCATCAAAACAATTCATCACTTCTGATGCTGTCCCTATTTCTAGGCTCCCACCCCCTTTATTTGCCTACAAGGAGACATATCAGCAGTCCACCTGAATAAAAAAAACAAAACAAAAACCAGTAGATCCTCCTCGTGGCTCTAATTGTTGCTAAGAAGACCTTACTCATGAACTGGAAATCAAAAATACATGTTACACTATGGAAGAATTAACTCATAGATTCCACTGAAACAGACCGTCTACCTGGCATCAGCTTCTTACAAACCTAACTTCTCAGTTATTCTTTTTATTTATTGATTGATCGACATATTCATTTTTTGCCCGAGTACCAACCGCATCCTGGTCAGAATACTAAATTACTTACAAGACAAGTGGGGGAGGGTCATTTTGATTTAATTGTTTAATCTATCATTGCCCACAGTTGTCATTTGGTTCATTAGCACGTAATAACTGTTCTGTTCTCCTTCTGCCTCTGCTTGTTATCATTAACATCATTATTGCTATTGTTGTAATCCTTATTAAATTATTAAATCTATTAATCTATCTACCAGTTGGTTTGCTAGGAATGGGGTTAGTGATGGTGGTGATAATAATTCTTACTATTGCTTTAGTTTTTTTTTGTTCTTTGTTCCCATTTTTTTATTGCTTATATTTGTGTTTACTGATGTTATTATATAATTATTTATTTATATAATAACATCAGTGTTATTAGCATAACTATCTTTACACTTGCATATAGACTTTACTAAGTACATTTTCCTGATTATCCAAAACTTTGTGTGTGTGTGTGTGTGTCTGGAAGCAGCTCCAAAATCCAACTTAAAGCCAAACAGGATGAACCTGCGAGATGAACAATGATTTCAAACTGCCAAATTAACAAATAATGGAGAACCATGCTCTACTCACTGCAGAGTTCCTGCAATAGTAAAATACTTTTTTAAAAACTTTATTTAGGTATTTATTCATTTAATTGTTGATTTAATTTCCTTACTCCTCTTGGTTCTCTCTTCTGATAATACACTGATTTAAGCATGTGTATAGAAACATAGTTACGCGCACACACACTCACACACACTTCAAAACACTCTTACTCATTTGTCTCCTGTGACTTATCTGTTTGTTGCTTCAATAACTTCTGTTAGTTGTTCTGTTTGAAGAAAATAAAAAAAATAAAAAATTAATAAATAAAAAATATAATCATTTTTCTAAATGTCACTGAAAAAAACAAACAAACATCAAAACTGATGATTCACTCACCCCTCCAACATCCAAATGCGGACTTTGTTGCACTTTAACTGCTCTTCTTCCCTGAAGCCTCCAGTTTGCGATGTGATGATGGACGTAAGATTTGTGTGTGTGTGTGTGCTTCATTTCTGTTGCATCAAATTTGTAGAAATTGATTAAAAACTTTTGTATGACAGGTTTGTCTTTTACTCACTTCTTCCAGTTTTGATTGGTATGTTTTCAGTCGACACTGGTATTAAGAACAGTGAGAGTATTGTTATGCATATGCTATGCTTGGCTAAATTTCTTTATTATTATTTTCCTTCCTCTGTGCATATTTCCTCCCACTCTGTTTATTGCACAGACATTTCTCTCACACCAAATCAACCGGCTCACTTGTGAGATGACTCTTGCTTTTTTCGGGCTTATGTTTTACAGTTTTTAAATTATTTAATAATTTGTAGGATTTTTTTTTTAAATTCCAAAATAGCAGCACAAATAGGCAATTTCTTGGGGCTTATATGAGTAATATGAGCTGTTGTTCTGGGGTGGCTGTAGCTCAGGAGGTAGAGCAGGTCACCCACTGATCGGAAGGTCGGTGGTTTGATTCCTGGCTACTCCAGGCTGAATGCTAATGAATCCTTGGGCAAGATACTTAACCCCAAGTTGCTCTCCAACGCAAGCATTGGAGTTTGAATGAGTGTGAATGTTAGATAATAAAGCACTTAGCTTAGTTACACATGGAAGTGCTTGTTGTATTAGCGCTTTGAGTGCTCAGACAGAGTACAAAAGGGCTATATAAGAACTAGTCCATTTACTATTTACTTTATTAGCTGTTTGTCGTTAGCAGCGACAAGAAAAATTTTGCAGATTTCAGTGCATCATCATGGCAACTCTAAATACGACTTCACGGAAACTGGTGTAAGGCGGGTAAGGTGATAGATTTTCAAAATAAAAGCCCCCTAGTTTCTTAATAGAACAATATGGTTGATGAGGAGTTGGATTTTCAAAATAAAAGCCCTTATTTTTATGTAGGAAGTTATTCTGTTGAGAAGAGCAATGTCATTTTCAAAAGCCCCTAATTACTTATTTGACTTTAATGCTATCTCCCGTCATCTTTTTTAGTTTACCTTCAACTTTTTAGCGTCAGACAACAGACGGAGTCTATCGGTAGCAGCAATGCCACTGTGGTTTTTCTGAAACTAGACCAGATAATTTTGTGGGCTTTTGATTCAGTTACAATTTAAAAAAACATGGGGTTAAATGATGATCATAGGTCTGCTTTGCAATTATCTTCTTTGGCATCAAGGCACCAAGCACACTTTGTGTGTATCTGTGACATGAGGGCCCCTGATAGAAGAGCAGTATTTGATGTGCTTGGGATAAATTAAAAAAACGGTTGGTACTCACTGTCCTTTGGAGTCTGCTTCACTCCTTTTGAGTTGATCAACCCAAATCAGACCTCAGAATCAGAAAAGCACTACCCCAGTTGACCCCCTTCCATCACATTACTGCCAGTGTGAGTTTTAGACTGAAATGTGTGTAGCTTACATAGAGCCCAGCTCACAGTTCTGAAGTTTCAGCCATATTTAATTGATGTCGATATACCAGAGGGGCATTTTGGGATTAAATGAGTCCACTGAAAATGAGAATTAGAATTCTAAACTGTGAAACCCAGTGTAAGAATCAGCAAAACACTTGTGAGCCTTGGGCCTCTCTTAAATGTGTAAAATGAATATTATATAAAGGCATAAAATATCCTTATTAGAGCAATATGAAATTGAATTGCTAATAGAAACAGTAATAGATTTAAAGAGTCACCAGGGAGATCCATGTTTTCTGTGACATGTGTGAAATGCACCAGAACGTAGCGCAGAAGTCTTTAATAGTAATCGTGACAGCTTCTTCTTCTTCTAAAAAAAAAAAGAGAAGTGGCCCCCTCACTGTTCATTTCTAAACAGCCAGTGCATTTTGACACGCTTCTCAGAAACTGTTGACATTTTCTAAATTAAAATCATCTCCCTCTTTTCCTTCGTGTGAAGTAATACTTCATTAGTGATGATTGCTCATCCATGCCATGAATACAAAGGCTTATTTCTTGAGAAATGACAAAGGACCTCTTTTGCCTCAGAACCACTCAAGATAAAAGTATAAAGCCTTTGACGAGTTAATGAATTGAGTATGGATAAAATCAACTTTGGATGTGTACTCATGCACCATTCAATTCAATTCAATTAAAAACCCCAATCATAGAAGGGGTGAAAAATTTCAGTGTGATGAAGATTTTTAAGGTGAACAGACCACTGACATTCATTGGTGCTTCGTAATAATCTGATTTTGTGGCTACAGAAATGTGCAAATTTATGAATTATTGCACACCAATACGGCTATTGTTTTCCAAAGAGCTCATCCCGCTGCCACGTGACAATGGCTGAAGGCTTAATGTAAAGCCCAACATCGTTGTGAATGGAGCTGACACCTATCCGAATGGGTCAGGGCTATGTTGTTGTATGTCTTCTGCCAGGAGACTTTTAATGCTTGTACTGAAACAGTAAAAAGGACATATTGACTGCAACTGCTGACACTGTGCACACAGCAATTGCCAATATTTCACCCACCCGAGACGTTATAGACGGCGTGCTGTGGAGGTAGTTGCAGCAGCCTTGCTTTGACAGTCTTGAGTGACATTGGCAATGTGTGCTTACACACAGGCCCAGGGCAGATGGACACAAACTGACAGAGAGACAGCGGCTGGAGGAAAGAGAGAGAGAGAGAGAGAGAGAATGCTGCCAAGGGTAAATTCAGCACCATGGACAGCTACCGCCAGCCATCTCTCCAGGCAGCATTTGTTTGCTTTTATCTCCAAGATGAATCACTTATAGCCGACAAAGCCAGCGTTGGATAAGCACACTGGTTTGAAATGTCACTGTAATAGAAAAGCCCTCAAAAGTATACCTTTCCAAGTCTGTTCCCGACTTTGGTTTTTATTTCTAAATCTTTGCCAAGTTTCTGAGCTAATGTGTCTCCCAACTCTGTACTTGTGTACAAAAATGAGTGAATAACTCTGCATGAAATTTACCAGGTCTGCAGTGGTATTGCAGTTGTTAATATCAGGGACCACCAGCAGAAATGCATTGTGGGCCACACTCGCTGAACTTAACATTGTTTGCATGCCTAGCCAGTACCAGCATGCCCTGGAGTGAGCCTTTAAGCTAGATACAATAACACTGTGAGACCTGACATGTTATTGTTGACAAAGACAGGCCAGCTCATGTTATGTTATCAAAACTCAAGTATTTATACTATCAGAATATTTGCTATGCAAAATATAGTATACAAAAAAACATCTTCAAGCAATGCACTTGTAGTTAGAGTAATGACAGTAATGGGTCATCCGGTCAGCAATCATGTCAACATGTGGTTTAAACTATAAGAGATAATGTTCAATAGCTTGAGAAAAAATCTTCACACTTGAAGGTTGAGGTTAAAGATGACCTACTCTGCGCAACTTGAATCGGTTTTTAGGGTTTTCCATTAGGTGGTAGTACCAGGTCCTTTTTAGTGTCTACCCAGCCAGCATTAGGCAATAGAAATGACAGCAGCTTCCTTCTACTTAGAGCTTCAAAGTTTACTCTATCCTCCCTTTCAGTCACTGTTGTCACTGCAGTCTAGATTAAGAGTTACAGAGTCAGAAGTGTGGGCTGTGATACACGTTTGCTGATGCAGTTTGCCATGTTCTCAAACCATCTGTCACTTTTTCAAGACTTGTCATTATTTCTGACAAAGCGCTTGTAGTTCAGTTGTCTTCAATTGTCTAGTATAAACTCAATTTCAGTCTAGGTTATTAGTACACAGTTTTGTAGTCTAAAGAGGTGATTAGGGACAAGATATGAAACTCAAACCAGCACAAATTAACACTTAGCATTCATTTATATTTCTGTCACTGTAACCAGTACAGCTCAGATGGCAGCCATAAACTGAATCAGCAGTAGCAACTTGAACCGTATGTTGTTAATACACATATCGCAATAAACATGTCCTAATGATGATCAGTCATGTTTTACGTAGCACATGAGAATCCATTTAGCAAGTGGGTTGGTGGGTGAATATAGAGGTGCACATGTGCTAATTTATAACACTATATATAAGCATATGGATTTCTCGAAAATGAGGCTACCTGCCTCGTCCAGCACATGTTTTTAAAAAACAGGGAAAAGGGTGACTGTGTTAGTGTTCTTTGGAAACTATTATTAAAAATAAAAATTTAATGAAAAAAGAAAATTAATTTACTAATGGGCAGTTTTGTTCTAAAGATTACAGTGTACCACAAGCACTCAGTAGTGCGACTTAGTATTTTGACCTTTTTTACATTACAGGAAGTACTTTTCATTTGTTTACATTTATTAATGAATTAATACTACTAAAATATTGTACAATTAATGCAGTCCTATTGAGACCATCCTGCTTTTCTGGTTGCAGGGAAATAAACAGTGTTACTCACAACATTAGTGAGCTTTAATTAATGTCATTAGTAACACCTGTGTTTACCTACTATTTCAGGTCAAAATGGCTGCTGTGAAAAAGCTCGATTGGCAAATAGCTCAGCAGCCATTGCCATATCAAAGGCACTATCTGAAAATATAATCAGACATTCCTGGATCGTTCCTCAATTTGAAATTTCCTTAATAACTAGAATACTTCCATCCTTGCCGCAGTACAACTCTGTTCACAAAGAAATGTAAACTGTCAAAGAAAACAGAGTGCAGTGACTGCCAAATGAATAATACAGCTTATCAAACAGCTGCTCTTTAATAATATATTCTCATTTTGGATTTGATATATTTATATGTACTGCTATGATGTGATGGTGTATGCTGTAATGTATTCTTTTTCTTTACATGGTAGGTTTTAAGAGAGAATTTGTGCATGGGAACTTTGCTCACTGATACAGAAGTGTTTATGTTCCTATATGAAGTCACTTTGAAGACAGAATTTTGTCTGTGTTGAAATAGAGCACTGTGAGCAGGATAGGTATCCATCCACTAACCTATTAATGCACTGCTCTCTTAGGGCCTCAAGATCACAGTAATGGTTAAAGGCTTTGCCCCGTGCATCCAGATATTTCTGTGAGATCTTTTATTTTATGATCTATAGTACTATATATCATACTTTATTTAAAATCCTATACTTGACATAGTAAACTGCTGACCACTAAGTTGCTATTGGCACAGAAAAAGAGGTGTGCTGTTCTCCGTTCTGCTTTTGCTTTCCTACCATTTGATCGAGAGGACCGGGACTCAGTTTGTAATCAGAGCTTTCAAATTTGACCTTGACTTAAATCCATCACACTGGCATTTGCTGCTGAAAACGTGGGCCATGGGCAGCCTCTAAAATCAAATGATCAGCTCACCCATGTGTTCGGGGGGTGGGTGTTCTTTGCACATGGAGCAATTAGAATTAAACGCCAGTTCCATTTGCGCCTCCCCATCACCTATAAAAAAAAAAAAGGTATGGAGGTAGTCAAAACTAGCAAGAGGTAATTATCATAAGTGTGTGGAACCAAGCCTCATTCAGAGGAGATTATAACCTTCTCCACCCCACTCCCCCCTTTCCCTCCAGCCTCTTGCAATCTCTCTCTCTCCCTCTGTTTGTGAATCACTTCTAACCTACAATCCAAACAGCTTTGACAGGGATTATGGAGTTTTGATGACAGACAGAGAAAGGCTGGGAGAAAGTGAGTTTGGGGTAATGAAGCAGCAATGTCAAGGAATGATTTATGAGCGGCTCTCTTTCCTCCACTGTGATGTAGTCTGTTCAAATATCACATTTCAGAAAAATTCAATTCTGACCACGCACAAAGTGATCAGTGTACCATTTCAAGAAATTGAATCGCATTGTTTGTTTAATATAGTATTCCAAGCCTCCCGGTGATGTGTCAGCAATATTTCCACATAACAGCAGAACATTGCACATTCAGGGCAATATTTGAGGAAGACTGTAAAGCTTGAAGATGAAGTATTTAGTGGAGTCACAAGTTCTTTTTCTTTCATATATTCTGGGTGAAGTGTTTTGATTTTAAACAGTTGAGTCACAGGCACAATGCCCGGAGTCACTGAGCTAATGACCAGTTTACAGGCAGCATCATCAGCCACGCTGGGTGTAGGCTACGTCTCGTTTAAAGCAAATCAGTGGGTAATATTGTATAATCAAAAATAACAAAATACTGCATAGTAAATAAAAACTAAAATAGCATCTTATATAGTGTTTTCCCCCCATTAGCTTTAAAAGTGGTGTGTAGGTCATTCTTACCGTCTTTGTGAGATTATTGCAGCATTTTCCCTCCCACCGTATATTTACAGCTTAAATGCTAAGCTGACATTTTTAGCCTTTGCTGCTGGTAATGAGTGAGCCGGTAGGAGTTCCACCACAAGAGAGTGTGGCCAGAATAAAGGATCGCTTGAGGGCACGGACACACAGAAAGAAAACCTTTTGTGTAACTTTTTAGTTGTTGGACAGATAAATGGTTTCCCTCTTCAGCTCAGGCTAAAAGAAAAGGCAACATTCAAATTTTATAATTAAAGAAAATGTCCAAAATAGATGTTATATTGTAGCTAGTGATAATGCGTTTAATGTAGCATTCGGGTGAATACAGTGTTTTGTTTTGTTTTTACGCTTTTTGACTAAATACATAAGTAATATCCTTATCTATGAGGTACAGAACTGGGAGATGATTAGCCTATCTTAACCTGTCCATAGTCCACAAATACACCTACCAGCAACTCTAAATCTTACAAATTAACATGCACTATATTGTTTAACATGTATTCCATGTAAACACAACGATTTTCAGTTTTAGAGGGGAATCATATTTAAAAGCTGGTGTACAAATTTAACCAAGGTAGCAAAACGTGTTAATTAGCCGGCTTTTGGGAGTCATGTTTTAACTTAGCAAAGCCAGACTAGCCTTTCCCCATCCTTGCAATGCTTATGCTAAGCTAAGACACTTGTCTCCTGGCTTGAGCTATGTACTGAATGCACAGACATAAGAGTATTTATTGTGAAATTGAGCTTATCTTACATTTTCATAGAAAATAAGCTCATGCTCTAAAACAGTGTTTCTCAAACTGTGGGGCACACCCCACTGGTGGGGTGCAGGGTCAGGACAGGTGCGGCGCAAAGGACGTGGGAGGAAAATAACGGCGAACAAATGTTGAACATCGGATTAATTCTCACTGCAGAACAAGGAAACGTTAGCAGATACGTTGGCACAACGTTGGCACAACTACTAGCGAAACTCTCCACCTGTTGTGTAGTTAAATGTGGGGTGGCATTAGGGCGACCAAGAAAGTCAGAATATTTAAACAGAAGGAAAATCAGTGTAGAAAACTGAAATAAAAATTATAATCCTGCTTGAATAGTATAGATTATTCAATAATTGTAGTCACTTTTTTTTGTACTGTCATGTAAACATTATGCTGCTCTCACTGCTTGGTCGTCCTTATTCACCTAAATTCAGTGCAAAGTAAAAATAAAGAATATAAATAAAAAAATGTGCCAAAACTTTATTTAAATCGGCAGGGCACTGCTTTTACTTTTATATTGTGCTAAATCCTTATTAATTAAAGTATCTTTACAGAAAAATCTGATTTTTATTCACCTGACTTTAGTGGACCCCCTAGAAGCAAAATATAAATGCTTTCACTCCATTCATTGTACCTGGGTGATAAATGTGAATAAAACTCAAAGCCAAGTACTCGACAGCTGTGAGATCACTCTCAATTTCCCGTGTTATGCATACAGGCAGGTATTGCCACTTTGGAAAAATAATTACGTGAGAGGACAATATATCTTTTGTCCAGTAAGTTGACCATTTTTCCCGAAGCCTCTGTTGCTCGCTGCGGCTAATGGGCACATATCTTTGGCCAAATGCAATTCGACTGTGATGATTTCAGTCTATCTTTGTCTGTCTTTCTGAACTGGATAAATACACAGAAGTGTTATACAGGCTCACTTTTATGGACGTCTTATTTGATGGTGGACAATTTACAGCAACCGTTGCTTTGATTTTTATTGGCCTTCCATGTATTATTATATGTGGTGTGTTTTCAGGTGGTTGAATAAGTTAGTTGTGTTGATTTGTGGTCCAGACAAGGGCATTTCAAGAAGTTCTTTGCTTTCTGCTTTGCCAGACATTTGATTTTTGTCTTTTAATGTAGTGTTAGTCATCTAGAACAGTCCTGGAAGCTGGTCAGGTGGTGATTTGAGGGCCTCTTCTCAGTACTCCATAGTGGTACACAGGGTTATAACTGCATTTTAGTAAAGTATTCAAGTAAATGTACTCAGTTACATCTTGTGCCTTGTAGGATTAACTCTCTGCTGCAGTCAAATGGCATTGACTGGTTGGGGTAGGGGTGGGGATCAGGCAATCATATTTCAGGCAGCTTGTGTCTTGACCTCACCTTGGTTTCACTGTTCAACATTGGCTGCAGGAAAAGCCTGTCCAGAACTTGTTCTGTCTTATAGGCATTTAAACTAAGCAGAGCACATTGTTGTTTTCCATTTGTCTTTATCACCATCAGCTTTTAAGGCAATCACAGTGTCCCATCTTGCCCAGAACCATGAACGATAACTATGAGTAGTGTATGGCTTTTCATTTGCCTTGTTGTACAGATGATTTGTTAAATCTTTGACAGGCATCTGATTTTCCTCATGTTTCACAATCAAAATGTATCACCTCATTTGACTATATGCTGTTATGACAGGGCAATAGACAGCTACAAACACATGGCTCTCCAAGTCCCAGTCTGACTAGACTATTACCATCTGTCTTTGTAAAGTGGCTGGCCTTATTCATAAAGGCCTTGGATGAGAGTGCATTGTGTTGTGGGAGGGACAGAGGCAGCTTTTGAATGAAGCCTTGATCATCACAAATGCACATCAACAGACATTTGTTGTGGAGGAGCTGCTTTGTATGCAGAGAGCAACTTCACTGGTAATCAGGAAGAACAAACTTAACCAAGCTTTTAATTGTTGTTTGTGTAACTGTCTGATCCCATTTAAATCACACTGCGGGATCTGCACAACATAAAGGCTTATAAGTGGCATAATAAGGGATTTTGCAGAATATCCTCTCAAAATGGAATTGGAGGTTTCTCTAAGAACAGAGTGAACAAAACAATTAAGACATAATCATTATAAACACTATAAAGTGTTGGCTATTGAGCTAGCAAAAAAGTTCTACAGAACAAATACACACCTAAATGTGTTCTGCCTTCCCTCCACAAGTACCAATGAGATGTCTTTGTGCAACTCACATAACCCCCTCCAGCTGTTCCAGACTGTAATGAAGTGCAGTTTTTACACTTTGTAATGGGGGTAATAATGAGTCAAACAGTAGAAATCAACCAGTTCAATTCCATTTTTAAGAAATGCTGGTTACTTATAATATATTATGAATCTGCTACACTGTACCCATTATGAACTGACTGATTGGGTGAAGTGAAAGTATTCCTGAAATGTGGAATTTAAATGTATAATTATTGCATCCAGGGAGAATGATCATACCCCTTCTGCAACAAACTTGTTATAATAATAAAAAAAAATCATCTTATTACAAAAGTTATGTATTGAGAGTTCATGTTCAGTGTTTTTTGTATTGAATGCATTTCACTGAAATGAGGCTGACCGCATTCGTTTGTCATGTTTCTATCCACCTGAGAGATGTAAATCCAATATTCACACCAGCCTCTAAAGCATTTATCAGCCTCTTTAGCTTTTAAATGTTCCACTTGTGCTCGTTGCCCTATCGGTGTGCTTTTTAGTATTGAGTTTACGGCGTGCGATAAGTCTCATCAGAGTCTATTGCCCTTATTGCTAGAAACAGGTTAATAAGCATTGTGTCAATTAAATGGGCTTAAATATGTAGTTAGGTCCATAATTTGTTGCACCAAGACAAATTTTAGTAGATTTGCCTCTGCACACCAACAGTGTATTTTAAATCAGTCAAGATGTGATTGAGATGTTGACTTTCACCTTTAATTCAAGGTGCTTCAAATTTTGTGTGAACTGTTTAAGAATTACAGTCATTGTTATTCCTAGTTCCCCAGTAGTATTATCCATTTACTAATTCATGTTTGCTTCGCTAGGCAAGCAAGCATGAATGAATAAATTAAGTAGTAAAGCTGTGGATCCGACTGAGGATGAAATAGGACACTGCACGCTCGTATGATAGTGACTTATCAACAGTGGATGTAGGCTGTCAGTTCGCTGTTTACCTCAGCTAGTGTCCACATCTAGTTGCTCTGGAGGAGGCTATAAGTAAGTAAAAATGTATTTGTATAGCACATTTCAGCAACAAGGCAGTTTAAAGTGCTTTACATCAAACTAATGTGCAGTAAAAAAAAAACTTCATGAAAGGAGTCCAATATAAGTCAGTGAAGCTCACTTCTGTAGAACACAGTGATGAACTAAACTGAAAATTTCTGATGGTAAATGCTGCTGTTTTTGCAGCTGTTAGCTGCTGTTAGTCTCCATTAGCTGCTGTTAGCCAGTATTAGAGAAATTTTCTTTGAAGTGGATCTAACATGGTTGGACTTGGACACTTAGCACATAAACTTTCATATGATGAGAGAATGTAACAAAAGAGTTAATCATATATTGACTGAAGGTGCAGATATAAAATTTGCCTCCATGGCACACACTACATTATGTGTCTGGTCTCTACCTACATACATAAAATGTGATAAGGCTGAACAGGGACGTCCATTTTGGCCATACAAAATGGCGGCACAACATTGTGGGTTCCACAAACTGGTGCCCAATATCCATTTTTCTATTAAATAAGCTCAAAAAATGAATGACTATGCCTTTAAGGAGGATGACAATTAACCAAATGCATCCCATACTGTTACTGGTTTCTCTGTTTTAGCCCTGCGGTGGATTGGCAACCTGTCCAGATTCCGCCTTGCCTGTCACTCTGTGGCAGCCGGGATAGACTCTGGCCCCTCCCCACAACCCTGACTTGGATGAGCAAAAGAAAATGGATAGATTTTCTGTGAAGTGAATAAACTCATGAGAAAAGTTTTAACTGAGTTCATGGAGGAAATGAGCAGTTTGCTCATTTTCTCAAAGTTGGATTTTTTTTTTTGGACCAGAGCAGTCACTACCCACTAGAAATGAGAAAGAATGCATGTTTAAGGCACTTACATATTAGCTTCACTTCTCTGCCCAAAGGCGATATCCATCTTTTATATACAGTCTGTGAGCTGACTATTGTAACTCACATGGTGAATCTAAAAGATCTAAAAGATTTTGAAGGTGCTGACCTTCTGCTCCTCTGAGGCTCACTATTAAAGGAATCTCTGTGTGCATGTGAGTGCGTCTGTCCATCTGTTCTCTCCCTATCTGAACAACTTTTCATCTGATCTGCTTTAAACTTGGCAGGTGAATTGTGGGGTAAAGGAGCCAGTGACTGGGTGTTGAGGCCGTTGGGATGAGAGGGGCTTTCTCGCTGTTGCTGGGCAATCAATCAGCGACGCAGGTCTCTGTTGTTGCTAGTCATTGTCATCATCATCAAAGACAGGTGTGTGTCTTTGATGATGACATTATGCTGCATGTGAGCTCGAAAAACTGTGCAAACTGTGACATCACCTCAATGCCTCATCCAAAGCAACTTAAAATCAACACTGCACCTATTTGTAGTGGGAAATGGACGCATCTGACAATTTTTAAGTCAGATGGATAGATGAAGAATAGACAGACACATTCTCCCCGTTATAGTCACATTGACTCATTACTATAAAAGTTCTCCAATGACTGAGTTTTTCATTGTGTTTCATAGACTGTGCTTCATAGATGCATTCATAGATCTCAAACAAACCTCCATCATCAACAAGCAAACTACACATATTGCTTTATGTATTCCTAAAAAAGGAACTGGAGCTGGAGCATATTCCCTCGGGTTACAGATGTTAAAAACTGTCTAATTTCATTTAACACCATCAGTTTTTATGGCTACCAGTGTCCTGTTTCATTCCAGCACATTCTACTTAACATCAAGATCCTGCCTTACTGCTCCTCTGACACCCAAATGAAAAATACATGTGACCACTGTTTCATTACTGAATTCTGTGTGCTGCAAAACCAGACCTCTGCTTAAAACCCTCTGACACTCTGGGAGGAAACCCAATGTGAGCTTTACAGGACATGAATAACAGCCCAAGTTGAAACAATTATGGTGCAGAATTCCTCCCAGGCATCTGAGTGACATATCGACGACTCACTTTATGTCTGTTAACGGCTACTTTGCCCATTACATGAAAAAAAGGGCATTTCTGTACTTTTTCCCTCAAGTGGTGCAGTTGAATTATCATTTG
>VUQK01019114.1:11690-23865 GCA_015106715.1 Bujurquina vittata | reverse complement strand
TATGTTTGTGGTTGTGTGTTGGTGTGTGTGTCTATATTTTAGATGAGTGAGTGTGCTTTTTTCTGCCACCCTCTTTGATTTTTTTTTTTTAGTTTGTTTTTTTTTTTTTTGCATTTGCGTATTTGGGATCATTGTCATACTGAAAAGTTGTTGCCAATCAGCAGTTTTCCAGATGATACTGCACGGTGGATCAAAATTTAACATTGATAATTCCATTAATTTTTTAAAGATCCCCAACACCACTGGCTGCAGCCCCATAGATATACCCTCTAATACAATACTGACAATAATTCAAACCAAAGATTTCTAATTTCTACTCCACAACCCCTGTTGCCACTGATTTTCAGCCCAGTTCTTGTGTGATTTGGCATACCTCACCCCTTTCTCCCCGTTTCCCTTCCTTAAGAATGGCTTCACTGCAGACCATGCTGAGATATGCCAAGTTTTTATTTTTAGTAATAGCCTTTTGGGAATCAGCTTGTTGGTGCAAAATACTATTTTATGGCTGTCAAACTGTGTGATCTGTGATATTTTTCATAGATTTAACCAAAGAAATGGAAGTAAATGATGGGGTTTTGCAACAGGCTGCTAGTAAGAGCCTAAATATACAATTTAAAATTGTTTCTTTGTCTGTTATGTGTAGATGCAACACTGGTTCATTCATTGAGTTACACGCCTTTTTTTATTCATAGGTCAGTGTTAAGTGGTTTTATGTAAAAGAAACACTTTGCACAGCACTGCACCTGTACGTGCTTTCCATGGATTCATAAAAATAAACACGATGTTGTACCTTCCATTTAGCCTCTTGCAGTGGTCTTTTTAAACTCTCCATTGATGAGTTTTCTGGAAAACACATCACTCTCTTTTTAAATCGCTCAAGTCTGAGCTTATCAGAGGGGCACTTGCGGTGTAGGGTTTGCAAATCTTCAGCTCTCTAAAGGGCACAGCAGCAGAGACAGATGTTGTGGCCACTGCTGCTGCTGATGCTGCTGCTTCTGCTCATAGACGCTACAGCTGTCGAGACTGCTCTGCCAAGAGGATTACGCCCACCGCCCACTGACTCCATTCATCTCACACACACACACACACACACACACACACACACACACACAGTCTTACGTAGCCCATACTGATCTCTTGCACCATCCATTCTTCTCAGCTTGTTATTCTACTCTTTACTACCCCTCAGCGTCACACAGTTTTATTCTGTCTTGAGTTCTCATTATCTACTTGATGCTCCTGCTTCCCACTACATATTTGTAACCCCTCTAAATTCACCAGTCAGAATTAGAATTAACTACCCCGATTGTGTTAAATGGAAAATAAAATCTATCTGCAGTGTTTCTGTTCCACCTCTCTCCTCCCCGTCCCCTCGGTTGCCTGTCTTATGTTAAATTTCTTCATCCAGTAGCTTAATTTCTCTGCAGGATGGGTCCTTTCGGCCTGCTGCCGTGTGGAAAATAAATTGCTCCACAAAAGCCCAAGCAGCTCATGAAAAACCCACCTCTGCCCAGCTTAATCAATAGCAAAGACTCTAATTAAACGCTCCTTTGGTTTCATATGCTCATACACTTCAACCTGTAATTTTCTGTACATTTCATGCACTTCAGCTAATCTTTTCCTGCTTTTCTCAGCAGGTCAGAATTAGATTTCATTTTCCCCCCCGCTTGTCCAGGCTTCTCCACTGCACCACAGAAGGTGAACCTCCACAAATGTCAAAGCCACTCTGGGTTTTGCGCTTGCTTGAGTCGATCATAGATTTTGAGCTCCCAATTATGTCAAAATTCTTGAAAAAATATAATGAAATGCCATGTCACAACGGACCCTGAACCTTACTTTTACCCATCATTTACACGTATTAATTTCATTGGGTATATTTTTATGGAACTGTCCACATTGTCCTAGTCACATTTCATAGATCTTTTTCCTTGTCAAACAACAAAGCAGTGAGTCGAAGAAGTTTATTCTGTAGCATGTGGCAAAATGTAAACTAGCCATGAAAATGCAGTATTTTTTTACACACTAATGACATGTACTGTCTTTGTTTTCCACATGCAAGTTTAAAAAGATGGGTTTTAAGCTGCTTTTTAAAAGAAACCACCTACTAAATGGGAGAGCGTTCCAGAAGCTGGGGACACTGTGGCTTAAGCTCTGTCTCCTTTAGTTCTCCGCCTTGTATACTGCACAGCCAGCAGGCCCCAATTACAAGACCTCAGGAACCGGCTGAGGACATGTGGATGTGAAAGTTCTCTGATGTGTGCTGGTGCTTGTCCATGTAGAGCTCTAAAATTCAAAACTAGTATCTTAAAGTGGACTCTAAAGTTGAGCCAGTGCAAATGAATTAGCAACACTGTGACACGAGAGCTTAGTTGTGTTCTGAACAACTTGCAGACGCTCCAAAGAGGTTTTGTTGAGACAAGTAAACAGTGAATCACAGTAACCCAGACATGACGAGATAAAGGCATGAACAGCAACTTTGAATTCAGAGCGTGATATAATAGAAGTCAACCTAAACCAGAGATTTAACACGATGATCCAAAGTGAAAGCTTAGTCAAAATTACCCCAAGGTCCTGATAGAGCATGTAATAAATATGGCAAGTGGACCTTGATTTATCTTAGGCATAAATCTGTCAGGGGAAGAAACAAGGACTTCTTCTTAATAGAGTCCTGTAGTTTCGAAACATCTTTGGGCTTGAAAGAGCAACACCTGAATGTTGTCTGCATAGCAGTGATAAAAGATGTGCTTAAAAGTGCTCAAAATTTGCTGGAGCAGGAGCAGATATAACAGAGACAATAAAAACCCTCTAATGGAACCTTGTGGCACACCGTAGGCATGAAAAGATGAAGAGGACCTAAACTTAGAAGCAGCCACAGAAGAGGATCATTCAGACAACTCTAAAATAAATGCTATTCAACTTGATGCATGTTTTGTCCACAGGGCACAAATTTTTAGGCAGCCAAGAAAGCAGACATTTGATAAACTGTAACTGTCTTTTAACCTTAGACTTTATATAAGAGATTGACATACAGCTATGTTTGACTGCAAATGAAGCAGCCATGCTCCAAATCATGCATGACTTTAAGCTTTCAAAAAATCCAAATGAGTGTGTTAGAACTTGATAAAGTTGCTATTAAAGGAGATATTATCTGTAAAGACCAAAATGGTTCTTTGCACCAAGCTGTAAATATAATAATTTCATCTCTGAATTTGGGCATTTTAACATTGGAGTCCATATTGGCTGACTGCCTTTTGGAATAAGCAACAAGTCTCTCGATTTGAGCCATAACCAAGTGATGTAACCGAGTATTTCTGATTCCCAAACCCAACCAAATGGCATGTGAAAATGAGAGTAAACTATGAATGAAAAAGCAGCTTAAGTGTAAATGTAACATGAATGAACAGATGACGTTTATGTGTGTTTTGTGATCTGCCACAAGACTCTTTTTAATCATGTATGTCATGTCATGTTTAGTGGGATCTCTAAAAACCCTACAGTTTGCAGGCTGCACACTGGTTCTGACTGCTGTCAGCCAATAGCTTTGTAAAAAATTCCCTTGTTGCCACAAATCTCTTGAGATTTTTTTTTTTTGCATGCACCAGAGAGGTACTTGGCAGGTTTTTACAAAGGAACTGGTACGAAAAGGAATTTAAATATCACAAAGGTCAACACACAGCTTTCAAACTGACAGCTTTTCCTTGTTTAACGGCAGAGGATGATCAGTCACTACAGAGAAGGTGGCAAGTGTCATGATAAATTGTGTCACTGAATACGTTGGTATTTCTATAATCAAGACTTTAAGGTGGCAGACATGAAGCAGGACAGCTAAGGGATGATGGAGCAGGTGATCAGCACAAGGCATCCGAGAAAGACACCGGCCCAGAATATCACACTCACCTGGCACATCTGATATGTCTCCTGTGTGCAGCATCCCCACACAGGAAAAATGCTACTTTCAGTGATATAAGCAGGTGAAATTAAAGATCATTGGCCTGATCCTGTTCACCTTCAAGACCTCTGACATCAGTGCTTGTGTCCACCTTTTTCAATCCTACTGTATTAGTGCACTTAGTTGCACTAATCTTTGGCTTTTGCAGAGCAGATAAAACCTGATAAATGTTGGAGTGACTCTTTTGGCCTCAGCAGATTAATTACTGTTTAATCAGGGTTTAGTCGTTAACAGCTGTGGACATCTGCTCCTCATTTTTCAGCATAGACATGACAGTCACTTTCCCCTTGCATTTCACCCTTATCATCTTTATGGTCCCTCTCTCTCATTCATGCTCTCTTCCCTTTTCTGAAACACCCCCTAATTTCCTGCCATCTCACACCTTTGAATGCACACAAAATGCTCAGAGTTACAATTAAAACATAGAAATTAAATGCATGAAAAAAGAAAGACTTTAATCTTTTCATTTAAAAATTTCAGTATTCCTGATCTTATCTTAAATGATCTCATCTTTCATTAATGATGAATCATTGCTGACGTCCTCACTAACTGTCTAATTCCTGACACTCTCTCATGGATACTAATGAACCTGGATTTTATAATTTACCCTTTAATTTTTTTCATTGCAGTGAGCTTCCCCATCAAAAAAAAAAAATTATAAAAAATCAGCTGCTCCTTGTCCTTCTCCTGTTTTCTTCTCATTCTTGTTCACTGTTAGTCTTTTTTCATTTCAACTTTGATATCGAGGCTTTCTTTACTTGAGCCACAGTGAGTGTCCCACGGGCAATGATATCCTGAAACTCTGTCGTTTCAGCCAGAGTTTTTCTTTTTCACCTTTTTTTGTAACACCATTGTCACTCTGGTGGAAACAATTTGGAGAGCTGTCTCTTTTATGGCTTCCTGTTTGGATACAATTGATTCAGTTTCTTAAGCTGAACTATCTCCTGCTTTCTTGCCTCACAGTACATTGTTACCATTTTCTCATTTTGCCTAAAGGTAAACATTTTTTTCTCATATAGAGAAATGGAGGTGTAACAGTATGCAGATGGTATGCAGATTGAACCAGCCTATTGCTTCAGAATGAATCGGATTTACTAACATACACAGAGTGACTAAAGTAAAACAAAAAAGAGGCAGTTAGCCTCTCTCCATAAACAAAACAAAACAAGTTAAATTTCATTAACAGTGCTTTCAAAGTTAACCATTGTACATGTTGCATGCTTGGCTATTTGATTAATATACACCACAGGAAGGCAATGACTCTAAAACTACAACTTTTGTGATCATGCGCCTGTCAATTTCTTCTGCACAATGTTGCTGTTGGTGCTGTGTCGGAGACACAAGTGTATTTCAATAAGGAGAGATCATTACAAAGCGTTTTTATTGATATACAGAATTCGGTTAAGCTATTTGCTAGTTAGACTCCAATGGCTCATTGAAGCAGAATAGGAACTGGGGCAGGACCCCCTAGAGTCTAGACGCTGGTGGTGGTGAAGATAAAGATGGAGGCTTGGATGGCACACTGAGAGACTTGGGTGGGGTGGAGATGGGGAGGAGGTGAGTTGCACGAATGAGTCAGCAAGGAAGAACGACAGGTAAGCAGTGAGATTTTAAAGTGTGCAGAGAGGAGACTGATTGGCTTAGAGAAGGTGGGCAGAAAGGTGATTGGACCAGAGCAATGAGGTCAGCTTTGAGTTTGACAGCATGGGAAAGCAGAAGTGATGTGATGAATAAACTAGCAGCCAAATACCCAGGAAAGCACAGGAGTGAATACAGATCTTCCTTGTTGAACTTACACATGTGCTTCATTATTGTGTTGATTTTTACCATTTCAATGATATATTAGTGCACGGGTCAGAGAGGGAAATGTGAAAACAGCTGCAAATGATGAGACTTTCTCAAGACGCTTCAGATACAGAAGTTTTGTCTGAGCGGTGACACCTATCAGTCTCAGGCAGCGCTCTCTGTAACATTTTAATGCAAAATGAAAATCTGGCAATGGCAACACATTTATTTTGAGGGGAAAGCTGGTCAAAATGCAAAGGTTTGCGTTTGTGTAATATGTAAAATATTATAAGTAAATAACTGAATAGTACTGGTTCTCAAATATAGAATTTTTGGTATTTTACTTGCTCTGAAATAATAAATTTAAAAATTTCTCTTTAAAATAAGTCCACACTTTCACATTTGAAACAAACTCCAGGTACTGGTACCAGTATAAGATACAAAGTGAAACATACCCAACCCCACTAAAGAGTGATTTTTCTAGATAATAATAATAATATATAGTCTCTAGCCAGATATCCTCTGAAGCTACAAACACCAGGTTTTTTTTCACATTATTCACCAGCCTCTTAATCACAATAGCAAAATAACTCCAAGCAAACTGCGTCAGAAAATTTCTTTAGGTGTTTGGTAATTGCTTTCGGCATCAGATTGCAGAAATACATCTAGGTTTTAGGTGCCTCATCCTAAAAATGCTACCTTGTACAGAGCTAATAACAAAGTTCAAATAAAACCAGATATATTGTATTTGGCTGCTTGAGCCAAATTAAAATCAGGATTAGCTAAGTCCCTATTTGTTGCTGTTTTTCTGTGTGCATGCTTTTTTTCCCCCCTTCAGCAATCTGAGCTCTGCAGGGACACAAGTAGAGCCAACTCTGAAAGGTTTCGCCCGAAGATAAATTGGGTAACCTTCTTCTGTCATTAGTAATACCTTTTCCACTGGTGAACAGCAAGACAGAGCAGAGCATAGGGGTGATGGAGGGAAGAGAAGGCAGGAGGGGCGTGGGGGGGAAGGGATGAGAGTCAGGAGTCAGCAGTAATTAGCCATGAAACAAAAGCCCACACGGCTCAGTTATGGCTTGAGTTTCACACCTTGAGCCATCTTTCTGTGCCTCCGAGGCACAGAGCTCAGCTGGGGCCACGACTGCTGCGAGATGTCTGGCTGAAACTGAGAGCAGACCTGCAGCAGCCCTGTCCTGGCTCTGTCTTCACTCCATTATGCCGCCTACACACTTCTGTCTCAGTCTGGCCGATTGGCATGGTACTTTGTCTGGCTGACTTGTCATTTCTGTCTGGGGCACATGATTAGGGATCCCACCAGACTTGTGGATAGAAGCAACTTCATATCAGAAATGATGTAATTTCAACTTGCACACAAAATTTGTAGTGCAGTAAAGAAATAGTTCTTCATGCAGCACGTGCCCTGTTTTCAAATAAAGCCATTCTTTGTTTGTGTTCTTTGCGCCTTCCTTACATATTTTGTGTAAAGACTAGGCAATTACCTTCTGGCTCCAACTTAATTTTCATACCTCTGTGGCTGGAGGATGAATACCGTATCTCTTAAACTCATCAAAGGAATTTCTTCAAATTTTGGCTGCAAACATTTACTTGGACTAAAGGATAAATGGATTAGATTCTGGTCAAGGTCACTGCGACCTCGTGTGGGTCCCATTCTTGTGAAAGTAATATCCTCAAGCCAGGAGAAAATGTAATTACATAAACTTGGCATAAACGTTCTCTTTGGCTCAAGGAGGAACTGATTAGATTTTAGTGTTCAAAAGTCAAGGCCGCTATCACATCATTTCTTTTGTCTTTGCCATAACTCAAGCATAAATGCACTAATTACTACAAAATTTAAAGTACGTATCTAAGAGGATAAAAATAATGAAGTGATAATATTATAGGATGGCATCTGCTGGTTGGGTGCTGGGTTTGTGTCCACTGGCTGACTGGGGTCTTTCCGCGTGGACAGCTTTGGTCCTCCGGCAGTCCAAAGACACGCGTGTTGGTTTATATGATGATTCCAAATTGGCCTTAGGTGTGAATGTGAGCATGAATGGTTGTCTGTCTCTCTGAGTTAGCGCTGGGAAAGACTGGTGACCAGTCCATGGTGCAGCCTCTTGTCTCAGAGCAGCTGGGACAGGATCCATCCCCCCGTGACCCTGAATTAGATACATTAAAGAAAGAGCTGGATGGATGGATTTCTGGCTGTTATTCATCACCATAACTCAAGACCATGTGAATTGATGACACTAATCTTTAAATTCCTTCAAAGTCTTTACTACAGTATTTTTATTGAGTGAGTCTGGAAAGAGATGGATGCAAACTGCAACTGGACTGTCTGGCAGAGGTGTACAACCACGAGGCTGTAATTCTGCTCGCAGACATGAAGTCATATCAATTTTCTCATCTAACTCAATTTTGTGTCTGCTTCTGTCTTCTTGCACGTTTTAATGCATATTATAAACACTGCGATATTGGTGTTGCCAGGATATGAAGCATTAACAAGGGGAAAATAGGTTTGAGGTGGATTCTGTGGTTGAGAGCATAATTTAAATGTTGCTAAAGCACAAAGCTGGCAATTATCCCGTCTTCACCACCTTTTGATATATTGTAATTGCACCATTAAACAAACAGTAGTGTGTGTTCAGATAATTTTTCTAATTTAGAGTCCGAATCCTGTTTGAAAAGTTTTTCTTGGTGTTTAGGTGAGCCTTTTAAGAATGAGGATAGCATTAATTACATTATGGGCAGATGAGTTTGCTTTATCTTTACAAAGTCTCCAGCAGTAACTCTTATAGAAATAGCGCATATCAGCAAATTTCTTTCAGTGCATTACAAATGCACAAATGCATATAAATCCTTTTTGTTAAAAAATAATTGTGAATAACTAGTGGAAAACAGAGTAAAACGCTCCCTCTTTGCTTCTGAACATGAATCAAGGCTAGTAGCATTGCTACCAAATTAGCATTACACCAGAGGCACTGGTGCAGCTATTAGTTTGCGCTTCCAGGTGTGCACTGAGCAAGCATTAGAACAATGCAGGTGCTGAAAATGCAACTGAGCGGCTTTTGCTTTCCTCCTCAAGATAAGATCCAAGCAGGGGGGGTCAGCACAAGCGTCCCTCCCACCTCCCTGACTGCACTGATTTAAGGGAAAGGCCTGTGTTGACAGGCCCTTCATTAGAGTCTTTGTCCTGGAAGAGCTTAGTACATAATTAATGTCTCCATGATGGATTACATGGGTGGGTTGCGAACTGCAAAGAGGTCGGCAGAAAACAGAGAGGAATTGATGCAAGGCTATTTTCCCCCATCGAATACGCCTACTGTGTGCCCCTTCTGCACTGGCACCAAAATTGCTGATTAGAAAGTCACAATATTTACACCGCCGGTGTCTTAAGTACAGGTGCGAGTAAAAAAATTTACCCCCCGCGCCTTCACTTTCCCGTTTAATCGCTCGGTCCACATGTGGGAATCGAAGGCTGCTGCAGCCCGACAAACGATCATCTTTATTGCGATTCTCACAGGTGGGGCTTTGGGTGGGATGTTAACCATTAATCAAAGCCATTGTTAATGATGCAGAAAGCACTGTGGAAATTAAACCCCTTCTGTTCCTGTTTCTATATTATTGAGCTAATCCGTGATGAAGACAGCGACTGTACTCAGAGTAAGATATCTTGTATTGCCTGTTTTTCCATTTATCAAAAAGAAACTGCACATTGATGTCAGGTCTGCAAATATTAGCCACCTACTATGCGGTCGAGATGGTTTCCTTCACGTCATGCAGCAACTCAAGTGTTCACTGTAATGATTTTAACATTTGACTTCCACATAGATTGCCAAGATGAACATCAATATGCTGACTTTCTTCACAACCTCCGGGCTGTTTTAATAAAACAAACTCAATCAGAACTAATTGCAACACATGCCTTTTTACATAAGAGATCAAGTGGGCTCAAGTGGAATGGCATCTAATTGAAAGTGCAGCGTATGTTTGATCTCAGTGTTTTCATGTAATACCGTCCCCGGGGAAGCCAAGTGCAATATTTATCACCATTTCCAGGGTTTGCTCAGAAATACAGTTTAAATCTGAAAGAAAATGTGTTGCACCAGCTTGTCTTCAGGGAGCTGGGAATCCAGCACTCCTGATGCACGTCAGTCAGCTCCCATTTGGCATTTGGCAAGATTTCATTGGAAATAAATTTGTATGTGTCCTGCCTGTGTTCAGCGCGCAGGCTTGTGCAGCAGCGGATGAAGTGACTCGCTCAATTATACATTTACTTAGACAAGTAATAAAGTGCTGCCACTCTCTGCCAAAGCTGTGGCTGATTATAGCGGCTGTACAAGCTGTTTTCCCAGCCTCCTGTTCCTCCCATCTCACTGATCAAGACATGCATCCCAAAGAGAGGCACACTTTTTTGGTGCCACTGCATCTCCCATCACTACCCTCACATGCTGTCAAAAGCCCCGCCTTCCTGCTTTTTCTTTTTCCCCCTCCAATAAACAAGTGCTTTTTGTTCCTTCTTACATGGAGTTGTAATCTTCAGATACACCATATAAGCTCATTTTCAGATATCATCACATCATGACATTATCAGTCCAACCTGTCTACAGGCGTGATGATATTTCTTAGGACTTCATGCTTTTATTTTTATTTTTTCCCACCAGCCTTACGGATATTAGAAGAAAAAAAACATCTGTCCATAAGTCTCTCATTTTTGCTATTTATTTATTTTGCTGTCATCAACATCGACATAACTTCAAAAGATGTGATGCAATCACATTTGCTAGTTGTTTATGTCTGCCCTTTGATGAAAGCATGCTAAAGCTAACATGAAGCCAGGCGTGTTTGATGCTGTGAAAAACCTGCTGTTTAGAAAGTGATAGAATGTCCCATTTATTTGCAAAGGGTAGCCACATAAAAGAGAATCGGTTATGAGCTACAGTATGAGGAGGCAACGGGGAAATCCTGAATGCGGTGTGCACAAGATCTCAGCTACGTACATGCAGCATTTGTGATTTTAACTCATGTTGCTGTTTGTGGCTCAAAGTTTCTTTTTTTCTTTTGTCTGAAAAAGATGCAAACCTCCGGGGGTACTGTTGCCTTCATGTATTCACACTGACTGCACATGAACATATAACTGATATGCCTTCATTCTACCTTTACTAAGCCTTCTTCCTTTCCAAGCTCTCTCTAACGACCATAAGCTGTAAGATCCCCGGGGAGGCCGTGTCTTCTGCCTTGCTGCGACAGTGAGCCAGACTGACAGAATTTATGATTTGACGGCTCATGACTTATCCTTGGCTGGCGCATTTGGAAAACAGTGACAGGAAGGGATTATATCCTGAAGTTAACGCTCCACTAATTGGACATGCGTGCACGAGAGAGAGGGCTTCATTTAAAACCAATTAGACAACTTGATAGTTTTAAATTAGGCAGGGCCAGATCCAAGCTATGCTTATTTCCATTCCCTCTAACCTCACTCTCACACACAAGTGCACACTTGCTCTCGCACTCACTTTGACACATGCTCTGCCTTGTGGCTAATAATTTAGCAACTATCACATGATCGTGTACAGTTCCTGAAAGGTAGCAGCACTGGCACAGCTTAGGTTTTTCCTTGCTGCTGAGTTGTGACTGGAGGATAACAATGGCTCTGCCAATTAACAGCGCAGAGCTTCTGGGTGCATATGATTATTCATCACGTCACCATAATGCGTCTTTATGAAAATGGATATCTAAAAACTCTGCACATGCGGTAAAAGTCATCTGCTTAGGCACATAGTGCCAAGATAACATCTGTGGAAGTGTCTTTATCGCAGACTCAGTAATCCATAAAAGAGGCTAGGCAAGCTGTTAGAAATAAACTGTGTTTTAAGAGGAATTTTTTTTAAATACTTTGGCAATATCTGTTTCACATTTGCAGCTAAGTGACAGGAGTTTAGATAAAAGATTCAGCTGTACAAAAGAACTGAGAGATATGTGGTTAAGTGGACGTATTCACTCAGTCAATGCGAGTCCTTTCCTTGCCTCTGGTTTCCAGGGAAACCTCTCAGGTGTGTGTGTTTAAATGTAGGAGGGTAGTAACACATGTGCAGCTGGCAGCATCTGCAAGTTCTCTCTCCCCCCCCCTTATAATTGTGAACATTTCACTGTGATGTACCCACTTTTTAGAGCTTTGTCAGGCAGTGTTGGGTGTGATCAGAATGGGAGTGTAGTGGAATAACAGACTTGATTTGACTAACTGTCCTGTATCTGTGTGCACTCTAATAGCAACGGGCATATCAGTGATGGGTTTAAATCGAAGGATTTGAGGATATTCAGTATGTACTGTAATAGGGTCTTATCATGGAAGAACTGAATGGACAAGTGTAAATAATGAAATTAAATTCAGTGCAGTCTCTTCAGTTTACAGTCTTGTTTAAAATTATTGCCAACATC
>VUQK01019114.1:0-11670 GCA_015106715.1 Bujurquina vittata | reverse complement strand
GCCAACATCCCTGTTTTTCTTCTAATGACAAGTCTATCAGATACAGAGCTTAGCAGTAGCCATAGTTACAGCTGAACACATTGGTCTCTTTGTGCAGTCAGCTGTGAAACAAGCATACAGGGACCCTCTAGTGTAGAAGGTTAAACACCAGCATACTACAAAAACATAAAGTAACATACAACATCGGTCACTTGGTTCAAGCACAGCACTTCGTCTGCTGCTGTAGCCCATCAAGGTTTGACATTCTGTACATTCAGAGATGCTCCTCTGCATGCTTTGGTTGCAACGAGTGGTTATTTGCATTACTGATGCCTTCCTATCAGCTCGAAGCGGTTCTCCTCTGACCCCTGGCATCAACAGCCCAGAGAACTGCCGCTCACTGGATGTTTTCTCTTTTTCAATCAGGTCTCCATAAACCCTTGAGATGCTGTGAGGGAAAGTCTCAGCAGATCAGCAGTTTCTGAAATGCTCAGAACAGCCTATCTGGCATCAACAACCACACCACAGTCGAAGTCACTTAAATCACCTCCCCCCCCCCATTCTAATGCTCAGTTTGACGAGTACCTTTAATGATTTCGCTGCTTATATGTTTTCCCCAGGTAAGTCTTCTTCAAGCTCCTTTGAGGGAGCAAATCACAAAGAATTGCATGGATGAGACAAATGAGGCTGACAGCATGGAATGATTAGGAGATGAAACAATAAGTCGACACCCAGAGGAAATGTATTTTATATTAACATTGTGACTATGAAGCTTCAGCACTTGGCCAGACATCAAAGGGCAAACCTTTATGCTTTATCTCCTCTGTTCACACGAGGTGATGCTGACGTGCGTGGCCAATCGGATCAAGCAGATGCACTGATTTTGACTTGAGGGAAGAGCTGGAGTTACTCATGCGGATGGACTGATGCCATACTGCGAGAGCCGGCTGGTGGAGGTAGGCTATGAGTCTCTCTCTGTCAGCAGCAGAAGGAAGGCAGGAGGAAGTCAAGTCTAATGAGGGGAGACATTCCTGCGTCACATATCAAAGGACCGAAAGAGGCGATGAATCCAAAACTTATGTACTGTACACACTTCTTCGTGTGTCGCTCTCATGGCCATTTCTCTTTATGATTGAGCATATTGAGAATCCTGATTTATGTTCTGAAAGATCCCTCAGTGTGTATGTAGTTACTATGAGTAGCTGTCACATCAGTCAGATTAAAGTTTTAATCCAAAAAGTTTCATTCTTGATTTAGTTGCTTTCCATGTTACCGTGGTAACAGCAAGTGAGGTCTAATACAGAACAGCAAACACGCCTTCACCAGCTACCCTGCAATATTTAATCCTGATCCCCTGACTGAAAAATGCAAAAAAAAAAATTACAGCTGTTTCTTATGCATTTGATGAACGATAGTTGCCGGTGTTCACTGTGATTAGAGACACTTGGCTGCTTCACAGTCGATGCCACCCTGTGTTTGGCTGGTTATGAATATATATTTTATTAATTTATGTTCTTCGATTCAGGCTAATAAATTTGTTTAAGTAAATTATGTAAATCCATTAAAGTGCCTGAATCTAAGTGGAAATTAATTGCATGGAGAAGTGAAAAAGTCACATGTAGGCTGTATGGGAACTGTTGGGGGAGTGATTGTAAGGATGCACTTGTTACAAGAAAGGATTCAACCAATTGTGCGTTATGTTTTTGCTATAACAATGTGGCCATCAGAGAAAACACTGACATTCATTTCAGAAACTCTACAACAGGAGGATTAAAAATCTGCACTAATGTATGTATGATTACGTCTATTCAGATCTCTCATGGACTGTACTCTAAGCTTTGCAGTAAATCTGCATTATGTCAGATCCCTTTGATCACTTCTGTCAGGTAATTTATGTTTGGCGGTAAGGCTCTGAGCTCCCTACCCTTTTGTGTGTATATGTTTAAGCTGTAGGTGGGGGGAGCAGCAGCAGCCCTCACAGAACAGAGCATGCATCAGTGGCATGAAAATGATGAAGCCAGTAATAGCGTGGAAAGGAGTAGATAGGTGCAGATCGGGTTACAGATAGAGCAGGGACCCTCACATCCAGGCCTCAAGAGCCAGTGTCCTGAAGGTTTTAGATGTCTCTGCTTAAACACACCTGAGTCAAATATAGAAGTCATTAGCAGGACTCTGGAGAACATGACTGCATATTGAGGAGGTAATTCAACCATTTGATTCAGGTGTGTTGGATCAGAGACACATCTAAAACCTGCAGGACACAGACTCTCAAGAATCCCTGAGATAGAGTGAGGAGCTCAGTCCTTTGGGAGGGTCTTGGTATACAGCCATTACTCTTCCACATCAAAAGGAGTCATTTGGGGTGGTTTGGGATTCTCACCATCTGACCTCGGGGCAGCCAGTGCAGATCAAGGAAAAGCTTGGAGACACCTTGGTGTCTTCCCAGAGGAGCCTGAGTAGGTGGTCAGGGAGAGTTCTGGCTCTCTCCCTAGAGTGCTGCCCTCATCACTTGGACCTGGATAAGCAGTAGACGATGGATCGATGGATGGATGGACCGACGGATGGATGGATAAAATAGCCAACAATTAGCTTCTCTTGTAGCTATGAATTGTAAATGCACAACATGGCTATTGATCAAATAAAAGTGATAGCTAATGTTAAACTGTCTCAAACATTTTCTGGAAGTTTCTGTAAAGTGCAATAGCTGACCTTCTCAGAAAGTCAGTAAAAGGGTTGCCATTTGGAGTGGTAGCATCCTGGGATGCTTAATTGTTGGATAAAACACCATAACACACATTCGTTATAGTCGATTCATCCAAAATAGCCCACCTTTCCTCAATAGGACAAAAGAGCACACAGCAACTGGTGAGGGGTGATGATGAGTCAACTTTGTGAGATTGTTGCCAAGAAAAATGGCAAGTTTAGTCAAAAAGCCTGTTCAGCATCAGGCAGAATTAGCTTCAAATGTCATTCAAAGAAGAAAAAAGCAGGACCTCTCAAGAAAGTTTGAATCACACCCTGTGTATGCAGTAAAAATACTTCTCATTTTTAATATTTTCTCTGCCTCTGAGTAACACAATCTCCTGAGATGTGATGGCAAAACATTAGCAGTGAGGAGGATAGGACTGGTGAGAGGACAGGTAGAATACCGGTATTCAAAAACAATTAAAGTAATAGCAGATTACCAAATCCACACACAGAACATAAGAAATAAATGGATTCCCACCCACAAACAGATGGAGATATGGCGCATGTTGATATCAAAATCTACAGCATAGAATTTAACTACAGCTTCATTTAACTGTTTAATCCACCATTGAGCCTATTAAGATACAGTAGAGAGATAACTGTTCCTTTGGAGGAGCAGGGCAGGGCCTGAATGAAAAAAATAATGTAATGAATTATCTCAAATTTAGACACTTCATTTTCAGACCCAGAATTGGTCTGTATGAACCATACAGACCTCTTCTGTCAATGGGCTTTGCGTTAAGTGAAAGCTAGTCCACTGTGTGGGATGGATAGAGCATTTCATATGTGTTTGAGAGCTCTGTAGTGCTTTAAGGTTGTTGTTTTGTTGAATCCCCTCCCCTCTCCCTTTGTGGCATTCTGTCAGAGTCAGCGCGGTGACTTTTCAGGCGGCTGAACTTGGGGACCTTTCAGTGTCAACCTCTGTTGTCATTTCTGACTGCTACAGCCCAGACAATGATGCACTCGCAGTGTAGGGGGGAAAATGATGTACAGCCAACCTCAAGGTCTGCCTGACTCAAAGTTGTTTTTTTGGCTGCTCCATCAAACATTGTTTTGCTGCCACAGAATATCTCTCCCTTTGCTTTGATGAAAAGGGAAAATGGGATTCCACGAATGTCCTCACAGACAGAGAAGTTAGACAAAACTGTAGCGTATGACGTTTGCAGTTAATTCATGAAGCTGAGGCAAATGTGTGGACTGAATGAAATAATTGCATTCGGTTTAAAAAATAATCCAAAATTGGACTTTTTATGCCAACTCAAGAATGGCTGGGCCAAAATAAATGAAAAATCATTGCCTTAGTTCATCATATTGCACTTTGTGAGTTCCACCGTGGACTGTTAAAAGCCCCAGACAGAATCAAATAGGCTTATTCCCCGAGGGAGTGTATAACTGCACACATCTTATCCATAAATCAGCTATGTATGGCCAACGCGAGGTGACAGAGGCAGTTGTATAGGGGCCTCAGCTGGATCACATGCCTGCTGCAAGGAAATGGATCTGTCGGAGGAGCTGTGAAATAGTGCGTTGGCTGCGTCACTCACAGCTCTGCTCCTTGATTTCATTATCATAAAGGAACAAAATTTGTGTCCGTGCGTCTGTGTGTAATGCCGCATACGGGCAACAGGTGCAGCTGAAACAATTTCCAATTTGTTTCTCTTTGAGATTCAGAATGTGTCTTTAAGATTCAGTCACACACACCTGTTTGCCTCAAACTACCACTTCAATAAGAAATATCTAATTGGCTGTGAGAGATTAAACTCTTTTTAAGACGACTGAGGACTATTCAACCTAGCTACTCAGCATCTGCTAGAGACAGACAACTGTCACTGCTGAACCTGTTACCCAATTTACATTCACTTCTGTAAGTGCCGGGTGCAGGATCGCTGCCTATAACCATGTTCTCCTTATTGATTTTAGTCTGGCTGTAACCTCATATCAGGGCTTTGCAAAGTTCTCTGCTGCATTAAGTCTCGGTCCTAATTGAAGCCTCCCAGAGGCTAACTGGCTCGATTGCTCCGCCATGTCAAAAAGCATCAGTCAGTTAAATGAGGCTGGGAGATGGAGCGCCGTTATTGCTGCTACTGCTGCTGCCTGCAGGCTATGACCTTGTGGTGAGACTGAGCTTGAAATGTCTCCTCTAAACTTGCAGCTTCCCTGAAATATGTAAGTTTGATTGTTAACTGGTTATCAAACGTGTGTGCGCGCGCATTGGTGTTCATTCACATGATTTAGGCATGTGCTCAGTTGTGTACGTGTGATCTCATGCTCAGCTGTCAGAGGCCCAAGGCTGTGGGGGAAATTGAATAACAGTTGTACTCAGTGGCTGGTGATCCTAGATAATATCCTCTCCAAGAGTCATCCTGGACTGCCGGGGATGGACTACTACTAATGTCAGTGAGGTTGTTGGGCTGTTGTTGATTATACATAGTCTCCAGCTTGAGTCTATAAAATAACAACAAAATCCTGCTACTTATGCTCAGTTGGGAGCTGCTTAGTCCTAGAAAAATTCAACAACAACTTTATGGTAATGATGGGTGAGAGTTCACAACCCAACTCTGCTACAGAGAGAGGGGGCTTACACTGAGAGATTCATTTGGCAGTACTTTGGATGGCGGTCATTAGATGGCAAAACTGTGCCTTAACTGCACTGAATGAATAATGAGCTGGCTGGTGGGGAGAGCTTCGTGTACTGCAAGTTGAGGAATAGGAAACTGTTGGTCAGTGTCTTTCGCACTCAGGGTGTTGAATGTCGATTTGGTATAACTTTAGTAATGCGTAGGTCAGTACTGTGCATCTTTTAAAAGACAAGGTTATGTTTTATGCTTTTTGTTCAATGGATGGGCCAGTTAAAATAATGTAATATGGTATTTAAGTCATTTGAATCTGTGTGATTTTTGCCCAGTTTTCTCAGCACTAAAGCGGCACATCTACACAATGCTTTTCAAAAGCAACATGAGTTTTTTTCTCTATCTTTTTGCACTCAAGCAGCACCCTGGTGCGCCTTTCATGTTGGTTAGTGCCAGAAAGGTGAAGGTGAACTAGTGAATGGCTTCAAACTGACTTCACTACCCCTTCACCTCGGTGTAGAGTCACCTCTCAGTATTGAGGTGAAGAGGTGGACACGGTGCAGTTTCTGAAGTACCCATTCACACATAGTGGCAACTGGTGTAAAAACGCATGCGCTGCTATTGAATCAGCATTAGCCAGTGGGCTGTTATTTGCTGTGGTGTGCAGAATAGGCAGTGCTGTGATATGGAAGGCGAGCAGAATAAACAAACTGGTTTTAAAAAAGAGTCTGGCTGCTACAGCCTGAAGGCAGTAGCAGGGCAGAGGGCTCAAACTAAACTGAATTCTGTCCTACAAAAAGCCACTCAACCCTTCTATGGTGAGCTGATGTGGTTGACAGAGCATCTCCAGCCTCTGGCTTTTACCCCTAAGGTGCAACATGAAATGCTTTAGGGATTCTGTTGTGCCAATAGACATTAAACTGCACAACACCTGTGTGAATAGCCCCACTCGCACTCTCTGGGGATGGTGCTGAGCCAGGACACTTCTGCTTACTGTATAAAAACGTATGCTCCGAATTTGTTTATTTTGCATGGGTTGCAGAGTTTATACGTAACTGGTCACATAAAAGAGGGCCATTACTAGACTGTTGAGTACTGCTGTATCTAACAGGGTAGTCCAGCATGAGTATCTCTAATTTTGGAATGCAGTCCTTTTCTTTTGAAAGGAGCGTCCTTTGCATGCTCCTAACTCCTACACGCTCATATCATTCAAAGCTCCACTTTGTCACTTACAGTTAATCGCTTAGTTTGGTCCACTGAAAATCCCTGAATTTATCACTATCTACTGTAGATATTCCTCCATTCCTCTTTATCCATATACTACTCACACGGTTTATAGCGTGGGTGGAGTACTGCTGACTTCAACTGAGGCTATAGTCAGGCGGTGGAAGGAATACTTCAAGGACCTTCTTAATCCCACTGACACGTCTCCTGTAGTGGAAGTAGAGTCTGGGGATGAGGGGGGATGACTCGACCATCACTGGGGTGAGGTCACTGAGGTGGTTAAACAACTCCTTTGGTGTCAGGACCCCTGGGGTGGGTAAGATTCGCCCTAAGTTCTTGGAGGCTCTGGATGCTGTAGGGCTGTCTTGGTTGACATAGCTCTGCAACATCGCGTGGAGATCTGGGGCAGTGCCACTGGATTGGGAGTTTGCCCAACAAGTCTACATGTGCTTTGTGGACTTGGCATTGCACCGCGTCCCTTGGGGTATCCTGTGGGAGGTCCTGCGGGTGTATGGGGTGTCTGGCCTGTTGTTATGGGCCATTCAGTCCCTTTACAACCACAGTGAGAGCTTGGTCCCTATAGCTGGCAATAAGTCAGACTCATTTCCTGTGGGTGTTGGAGTTTGCCAGGGCTGCCCTTTGTCATCGATTCTGTTCATAAAAATTATGGACAGAATTTCTAGGCATAGCCAGGTGGCGGAAGGCTTCTGCCTTAGTGGCCTCAGAATCTCTTCTTTGTGGTTGATGTGATCCTGTGCTTCATCAGGTGGTGGCCTCCAGCTCGCAGTGGAAAGGTTCGCAGCCAACTATGAAGTGGCTGGCATGAGAATCAGCATCTCTAAGTCTGAGGCCATGGTCCTCAGCCAGAAAAGGGTGGAGTGCCCTCGCCGGCTCAGGGATGACTTCCTGCCCCAGGTGGAAGAGTTTAAGTATCTTGGAGTCTTGTTCAGGAGTGATGGGAGTAGGGAGTGGGAGGTTGACAGATGGATCGTGGCTGTGTCTGCAGTGATGTGAACGCTGCACTGGTCTGTCGTAGTGAAGAGGGAGCTGAATATAAAAGCGAAGCTGTCGATTTACTGGTCGATCTACGTAACTACCCTCACCTACGATCATAAGCTTTGGACAGTGACCAAAAGAACTGGCAGGCCTTTCACATAGAGATAGGGTGAGAAGTGTGGCCATTCTGGAGGGGCTCAGAGAAGAGATGCTGCTCCTCCACATCAAGAGGAGCCAGTTGAGGTGGCTCAGGCATCTAACTAGGATGTCTCCTGGGCATCTCTTGGGTGAGGTGTTCCAGGCATGTCCTACTGGGAGGAGGTCCCGGGGTAGACCCAGGACATGCTGGAGAGATTATATCTCTTGGCTGGCCTGGCAACGCCTTTGGGGTCCCTTCGGATGAGCAGGTGGAGGTGGCTGAGGACAGGAAAGCCTGGGGTTCTTCCCCCAAGAGTCAACCCCGGATAAGCGGAAGAAAATAGATTGTTGATGGATGGATGGGCGGATGGATATTTCCAAGTTTCAATGTAATAGCTATCCAATTAGTACCATGTACCAAGTTTGATGCCTTTAAAGAAAGGAAATAAAGTCCTGGTTCAGTTCACCCCATAACTGAGGAGCTGCTCTGAACAGTAAAGGTTTCTCCCATGTCTTCCATTTTTAACAGATTAAGCCATACATAGCCTGGCTCCTGCTTATATAGCAGAGCTACTGAGAGCTTTTAACAGCAGTCGGTCTCTCAGGTCATCTGATCAGGGTCTCTTAACTATACAGGTGCTATAAAGTGTTCTTTGATTATTTTTTTTTAACAAAAAAGGCAGCCTGGCAGCCCTTTCTAGCCTTTCCTTCTCTTTTTAAATGTACTGTCACAAACTTTAACATTTAGCATGCTAACTGAGGCCTGTAGAGTCTGAAATGTTTATCTCAACATTGCACCTTGGGATGAATTTTTGGGGACGTTCTCTCCAGGGTAGATCGGGGCATTAACACGCACCTGAATGTTCCAGACCAGCAAACTGCAGAAACCTCTTTCATAGAGGTGCTCGCACTTGCTGATGATTAATGTGAAAACGTTTTTTTTCATGATTATATGAAGCAGGATCCTCACTCACAGTTTAGTCCCCAGGCACATGGAAACAGTCCTTTGCTTTACATCTATTCAGATACTGCAAAGTAGTTTGATGGCATAATAATTAATGCTTTTGTGTAGCTGTTGAATGATAGACAGCCATGCCTTTCATTGCTCACTGAAACTCAGAAGAATCTGACTAATGTGTAGGTTGTGACTATTTAAAATTCTATTCAAATAAGGATCTTTATCAATTATATCCCTAATGAATAATACTGGGGGCTCCTGCTTGCAAAGTAAACCTCCTTTTGTTGTTGGCTGATTATTGTTCGCGAAGCAAACAGCGAGCTTAAACCGAATTAACTGTAAATAAAAGGTGAAAAATAAATTGAATCTTGGTTGTGTTCTGTTGATGTTAATTTTATATTCTCATCAGAAAAGGATTACTTTAGATTAAAAAATATGACCTGTTCACTGCAACGTTCTGTGAAAAGTAAGTAATTTAGGAACAGTTTTTTCCCGTCAGCATTAACTTTGTTTCAGACAGTTCTGGGTTAGGATATATGATCGCTTTCAGATTGCAATGGCAGTTTCAAAGGTACATTTTCTCTTTGATTGATGTTTAAAGGTTATGGCTTTATTGTCTTTCCCTGTCACCCATTGTTCCCGAGTGGTCGATAGAGATGCCGGAAGGGCCTTTGCTTACACAGCACTGTTTGCCTGGAACTGGCTATCGACATGCTCCATAAATCACTCTCTAATATTTTTATGCATCCAGTCCATCCAAGTGCCACTAATGTTTCCCCTCCTTGCTTTCTTTGTAACTCATTTGAGCCGAGCGCCGACGCATGACAATGTGTGTGTAATGGGGATTTCTAGAATCCGTTTGGCAGAGGCACGGCTGTGTTTGGATTGGCTTAAAAGTGCAACTCCCTTGACCTTGCCGCAATGTGTGACATCAAGATTCTGTGAAAAGGCCAATTGAAGACAAGTCAAATGCAGCCTTGAATTATAAGAACTTGCTGCCCAATCCTACATAAATCCTTTGTCAGTTTTTAAATGGTTTCTACAATTCTTAAATCCAAAAAGATGCCACGTTCTGTCAGAAGACCTGTCTGTCAAATGCGGTTCCTTTTCCCTCCCTTGCACATGTACAAAATTAAATCACACACAAGCAGTTTGCCTCAGATGCTGTCAGTCTCCTATAGTAGTGAGTTTGTTTTGGTTTTTTTGCCTTGAGTTCATCATTCCATCTTCACTCCTGACCCCAACTATTTTCCTCCCCAGCAGTGTGACTGGGGCTGTTGTTGCCCTCACTGCCATCGTGTCCTGACCTTCGCTGCCTTAGCTTGTCAAATGTTATCTGATGGCACCGCAGGGCCTGAAGCAAGCAAACAATCTGATACGATCTGTCTGGCTGGTAAAGGAGCTGCCCCAGCCCCCCACCCCACCCCACCTCTCTTAGTGCTCCGTCTTATTTTAAATGTGTGGCTACATGTGTTAGCAGGTCCATGTAAATAACACAAATCTCAAAACACAGAAGAAGAGTTCAAAACTTGGCAAAATAAGTAAAGTGTCTTTCTTACCCAGACTTAGATTAGCAAGGTCTCATCTTTCAGAGCTTGTCTTTACAGAACAATGTGAAGCAAAGGAAAATGTCTGGTCAAAAACTCCACCTTAAACTAATCAACATATTATATCTAATTGAATCCATACCAAAACCAAGTCAACCCTTTCTGGGTTCAGTCGGCCAATTTGCGTTATGAGTATAAAGCCTGGAATTAACAATAAAAAGTTAAATTTTGCTTTTCCAAAAAACCCAATAAGGTGAAAGAAAAGGTTGAAACTGTTTTGATCGACTATAATAGAGACAGCAAATACTGGCACACACATTGTTCAACTTTAATCCTAACATGGCACTGCTACTGAGGCCGTAGAATAACAGCAGAAAAAAGTAAATAACCAGAGTGGAACACCTTGTGTTTTGCTCACACACACACTGAATTCCCATTACATTCCCATTCCCATTATAATAGCAAAATATTTGACTCTGTTTTTCACTTTTTGTTTCTGTTAACTTTTTTCATGTCCATTTCATATCTAAGAAATGGTTTGAAAGATTTTGATGAAACCATGCATTATTATTTTTCATATGAAGACATTATGCAGTGATCAACACCTGGAGGTCAAGGTCCAAAGTCAAGGTCGCATATGTAACCCAAGTTGGTTTTTGCCGTTTTTTGTTTTCAGTGAATGTATCATTTCTCGTTGAGTATTGTTTTTTCCTATGGTCCTTGAATGCATTGTGGTTGCATGCGGTATCTCTCGTCGTGCAGAGGGAGAAACATCTTTCCCTGTGGTCGGAAGAGCTGGACGGCTTTGAACCTTAGCGAGTCCAGAGAATTCAGTTGTTTTTGAATAAAATAGCAATATAGTGGTCCAGTGTTGTGTAAACGCCACTAAGAGTGGACCAAGTTATGAAGAGTTTCCTGGTAAGTCAGTACTTTTGTTGCAGCGTGCAGTCATGTTCTGTGTGAGCAAGGTGCTGATTGAAGTTGTTAAGGAAAAAAACAGTCAGGATAAGCTCTTGTGTTAATTGTGTAGCTATGAGCAGCTAATGAGTGTGAACTGTGTTAGCCCGGTGAAAGGCAAGCCAGCACGGCCACATGGTTGTAACTTTTTTTGGTTATCGCTGGGAGCCGGCGATGAGCTCAACAGGTGCCTAGCTTCCATGTGTGATTTAATTGTGCTCAGAATTACTATTGTTACTATTTTTTTGTCAATGTTATATTATTAACTGGCAAGTAACATTTACATGTGGAAGTAGAATGGACATTTTCCAAGAGATGGTTGTTAACCGAACTATATTATTTAAGATTTGCTTGCGTTTTGTGTGCAGGCTGTTTTTGATTGATAGAATCTGCTTCTGAAAAAAACTGAGCTGAGATGTCTGAGGACTGGATGCTGGAGATGTCTACCCAGGATGTTCCACACCATGGCCACCTGTTTCCAGGAGGGTGGTAGGACCTGAAAGGATTTTCCTTATTCTTTTTTCCCTTCCTCAGAGGATTTACCAATTTTTTC
>VUQK01019107.1:0-10539 GCA_015106715.1 Bujurquina vittata | reverse complement strand
CCTTTGCTGGGGTTTGTTGTTTTTTTTTTTTTTTTCCCAGCCCCCCCCCCCCCCTTCCAAAAAAAAAAAAAATAGTCATCTGCTCTTTTGTCTGCCAGTCTTCAGCAGCAGGCAGGTCTCAGGTTTGCTCTGCTGGTTCACTGTGCGCTTTCTTCAGCTTTAACCCTGCATCCCTGTCCCTTCCAGAGATACAGGCACACATATAACGCTAAGAGCAGAGACGCACATCGACATCCCTCTGCCTCATTGTACTTTATACCTCCCTGTTAGAGCTGCCCAGTTTATTTGTCCCGCTGTCTGTGTCGGGGATGTGAATTATTTGTACTGCCAGCCCACCCCCCTACTGCGCTTGTGACTGAATTCTCCTTTCCTTGGAGCAAATGGGTTTTACTGCACTCATTGTTCCTGCCTCTGAGTCTGTGTGCTGCTTGTGTGGCTCCCTAAATGCCATTTGTGCAGACGTTAGCCTAGTTTCTACAACAACCATGTAAAACCTCAACACTAGGCTACAACCAGTACAAATAGAATAAGTAGCTTCTAAAAATCTTCTGTATTTTGGGTGCTTTTTCTGTTTTGTTATTTTATTTAATGTCAAATTAATTATGAAACATTTGCTTGGACCTGCAAGTGGTTTTATAATTCCTAATAATATCTATTTTGTCCATTATACAGAATATTTTCCCTTATGCTTCGTAGATTGGCTTTGAAGTAGGACAATGAACACTTAGAAATGGTTAGATCCCACATTAAGTCTTCTCTATATGCTTTCTTGGAACTGCCAACTTGAAGGACACCAAGTGCACTGAGCTGTCCAAAGTGTTCTCAATTAAGACGGTATGTCTGAAGAGTTACACAGAGTTAGCTAGTAACATGTAGGTGTGTTAGACCTGTTAACTGTAGCTTGTAAATAGAATTGTAGTGATTTATGTTGTTCTGTGGTGTCAGTTAAATAGCATTTTGTTTACTTTTGGTCTCTTTTTCCCTGTCACATTTTTTTTTGAAACCAGAACATCAAATCCTGGATAGCTGCAGTGGTTTTGTACTGCAGAAGCACTAAACATGATGACGTCTATTCTTGCAGTTGACTTAACTTTACGTGTTACTGCTTTTTTATTCTTGCCCCTTCCTTCTCCATCTTCTGCTCCTTCTCCTTCTTCTGCTTCATCCACGTCCTTGTTATTCATCTTCATCATCTTCTGCTTGCACATCTTCAGCTTCTTTTGTATCTTCTCCTGTCTTTTTTCATCATCCTTCTTTCCGTTTTCTTTCCTTGTCTATTCATCTTTTCTTCTTTTTCCTCTTCCTTTTTGCTTTTCTTCTCCTCCTCCTTCTTAATCATCTTCATTTTACTGGTGTTACATAATAATGCATCATTGCATTTGGTTTCAGATTAGGAAAGACTGATTTAGTCATTTCCTGGATGATGATTAATCAGGAGTGGAAAAAACCCTGGATGGAAGATTATTTTAGCTGCTGTTTGAAGCAGGTGCTCCAGTTCTGCTGGGAAGAACCTTGTTTATTGACCACATTTATTTCAGGGGAATTGTTTTGCACCAAAGTGCAGAAATATTCAAAAAGCAAAGCTGTACACTGTGAGCAAAAACACAACATGCCTCATATTCACTTTTTAGCTATTTTACTACAAATTGAGAACCATTTTCATCCTCAGTCTGCTTCCACTCCCTTGAAACGCCATTCCTTTTCCGACAAGCGCACATGCACACTCACGCACTGTGTTTTGACTCACAGAGAAGTCACGCCTGGGAGATGACACAGATTGGCATGTCTGTCAGTAGCCTGAAGACACACATTTCCCCAGAATTTTGGTTTGGTAATTGTACCTCGTGATAAAACTCTGAAAGTGAACTCTTTCGCTTTGACTGTCTCTGCATATTTATTCTGTAAGACTGCTGCTCCAGCATTTCTCTTTTATTGTGCGAGCTGCACCAGGAGGAGAGGCCTTGTTTTTGTCCAGATAAAGCTGCACAATCACCGCGCTGCATGCAAATGACTGGCTGCTATTGTATAAGCTGTAAGTGATATCTCTGTGAAGGCTGTTAAAACAATTGAAAGAAGGCATCCGGTGGCCCCGTGCGTGGCTGTAGATTTTATGGCCTTTGTGTGTGTTAATGTTAGGTGCCCTGGCAGTTTAACAGCCTCAATATGTGAAGGAGACGGTGTGCGACGAGGGCTCGTTTACAAATAGCATCTGTTATCTTGTTTATTCAGTTTTTAAACTCTTTTGTTCAGACTCGACAGTTTATTCACTGAAGTTATTCTCTTTATCGCTGGCTTGTTTTAATCTCTTCTTTATATATTTTTAGTTGCAACACATTGCCCAGCCGGAGAACGCTAAAAAACTCCAGACTGGTCTGCAAAAAAGATGATGTCCACGTCTGCATCATGTGCCTGCGTGCTGTCATGAACTACCAGGTCAGCCCTCCTGCCCTCTACAGGGAACATCCAGCCCACACAGACTTCAATTTTTCTCAATTGTTTTATTATTATGTAGAGTCCCCTCTTCCTTATTTTGTGGCTCCACTTCTCTTTCTCTCTGTCTTTCTCCCTCTCATTTATTTTTCATCTTCCAGTACGGCTTCAACATGGTCATGTCACATCCTCATGCTGTGAATGAAATTGCACTAAGCCTCAACAATAAAAACCCAAGGTGAGTTGAACCAGAAGTAAAAATAAAAAATAAAATAAAAACATAAAACAACAATAAAAACAAAACATAAAAAACAAAAATGTCATATTTTAAAGAACTAAATCTCAAGTTTCTTTTTGCACATAAGAAGGAGCTGGTAGATAAAACTTGGATCCAGCTCTACAAAAGCACAAACATTAGCTTCTGTGCACCTGCACAGTCTGAGAGGGAGAGTCCAGAGTAAGTGTCCTTGTTGCTCAGGGGCACATTCATCCTGACAGACGGGTCAAGGCACCGCTGGCACAGTCCACCACACTGGCAGCTGCTCACTGAGACAGCTACCAGGAGAGCTGTGTGTGTGTGTGTGTGTGTGCATGTGTAGGCGGGGTGGTGGGGAATGTTTTCATTTCATGCCCCGGGTTTAAGGATTTCCTCAAAAGTGGATGTGGAACCACTTCACATCACCTGTCACATTTCGTCTCATCCAGGCAGAGAAATCCTGCGTGAATGAACTGACAGGATGAGTTGGCTGTTTCACTGTCTGTGCACTTTAATACACTCACATGAATCAGGCCACAAGCATTCATTTTTTATACCTGCCCTTTAACACTGGGCTCTTAACAATCAAGAGGTTAAGCCAGTAAACACACAGTGAAAACTGTGTGACAATAGTTTATGATGCAGCCTTAACTTAAAAAGACATTACATGGCAGTTTCCACAGATGTTTCAGTACTGAAATGATCCCAAATTGAGCAGTTTTCCGCTTTGTGTGCGCCGTGTTTAAATACAGCTTCTCTGCTGCACTGGCAGTTTTCATTCACTAACTATTCCTGCCATTATTTTCTCCCTGTGTTTCAGAACCAAAGCTCTGGTCTTGGAGCTCCTGGCGGCAGTTTGTCTCGTGAGAGGAGGCCACGAAATTATTCTCTCTGCGTTCGACAACTTTAAGGAGGTACAAGCGGCAAAGAGTGGTCGGAGGAGATGAATATGTCTTTATGTTTTGATTGGGCCTTTTCAAACAGTGACTCAGCCCTGGAGGAATGCTCTTCTGGAAACCAGGATATTCCTCATCGCTTCAAAGGGGATAACATCTAGGAATTAATTGTATTAGTCAACATGATTACAGACACCATGTTTAGCTGCATCACATAAGATGACCCACTCAATGATAACAGTTATATGCGTGTTAACTGGATTTGGCAGCAGAGTTAAAGCTCAGAAAAGCAACGAGACAGTTGTAACACATAGCCCTGCCTGACCCCTGCATGTCTGGATGAGGCATTCTGGCTGCTGGAGAAAGAAGTGGGAGGTTTGTGATGGAGAGAGCGCTAACAGCAGCCCCATTTCGTAGCATACAGCCCACAAACATGGGCTGACTGCAGTTAATGTAATATTTACACTCCGGAATGAAATATTGAGTGTTGCTCTCAGCGGCACTGGCATTAGTGGGAGATTAAGGCATAGAGAACGTTGCTGGTCTAATGAGATGAAGGTTGGGAAAGCATTCGGAGAATATAAGTGCTGGAAGCATGAGAGCATGTTTTTCTAGTCTGGTGAAGGCTCGGTTTAGTTGTTCCTTTCTTTTTTTATTTCAAATGGAAAGTGATGCTGTCTTCCATAATGTGAGATCTATTTTGCTGAGTAACTTTGATATGTTGCTGAATGATTTGGGGGGGCTGCAGGCTGAAGCTCAAAGCATTACACCCCTCTTTTTAGTTTCTTCTTCCCTTCCTTCTCAATTCTTTATCATCCTCTGTCTGCCTCGTTGACATCCAGGCGAACTCCCTGAACTGCACAGCATCCCTCTACTCTTTTGTTTTATCTCCCAGATTCCACTCTAAGTAGACTTTAACATACTGAGAGTAATATTGGACACAGATGGGCTGTGCGAGCTGTAACTAAAATAAAAGAATGAATCAGCAGCAGTTCATAAAAATTTATCCTACTAATTATCACTCTGAAAACAGCTCTCTCTGAGATCACAGCATGCTGTAACGTATTTAGGCGCTTACATCAGTAGTTTTTTTTAAATCAGGTATTGATAACATAATAAATAGGTCTGTGAGGTGCCAGTCTTGGCTAAATATCTGGGTAAATGTATTTTATTCTGTTGTGGCAGTTTAATTGAAATCCTGAGGAGCAGTTTGGCCCCATTTATGTAAAACATTATCGCCATCCATTAGTGTGGATTTATTTCTACACCTGATCTAAAAACAAATCTAGTAAATCTGTGCTTCTCTTTGCAGGTTTGTATGGAGACACAGCGATTTGAGAAGCTAATGGAGTACTTCAAGAATGAGGACAACAACATTGATTTCATGGTGAGCCCGCACACACTTGTAATGACTGATAATTGGGGCTCAATCCCAAGTCTGTTCCTCCAGTTTTGTGATATGTACTCGAGGTACTCTGTTTCCTTGCAAGGCCTTGCAAGGCTGCGATGTGTGGGGCCGTTTAAACTAGAGTGGCCCTAAGTTTGTCTCTTCCATGCTGAGCAGTATTAATTAGTCTGGCAGAAAAGAAAAACATGTAAGAAAGTGCCACCTTATGGATGATTTTATACATCATGTGTCTGTGTATCCATTCTTATTCATTTGAGCAAAAACCAACAGATGCTGTGTTTGAATAGGAGTTCACTTAAAATCCCACCCGGTTTGCCGTTGTCATCTGACAGCAGCACTGAAGCAAACAGACTTTGCCGAAAGCTGCCATGTCACACTGGGACAGCTGAGCTTGTTGTAGGAAGTTCATTGAGCCCGTTTCAGTGTGAAAATGAGTGTGTGTGTGTGTGTGCGCATTAGAAGCTGTGAGTAGATCCCCCTTGATCTGTTTATGCAAGCTCCCATAAGGTAGGCAGCACTGTTGAACTGGCAGATTTTGTTAATTTGTTTTTTCTGATCCTTTTAATCTGCCAGATAAGCTTCTCTACCAGCCGAACGAGCAATAAAATAAGGATTTATACAGCTAATTTCAGGGAGAGACATAATAAAAAGGCAGCATATATGATATATGAGCATAAAACCAATTCATGGAAGTAGCAGACTGGCATATACAAAACACAAACCTGGTGTGAACCAGTCTATAAATATATTTTACAATCCTATAAAGAGTTTAATATATAAAATGTAGAAGGTCTACAGTATATGCAGTGTACTTTCTTCCACTAACAGTTCCTACCTGTTATTCCCCAGGTGGCGTGTATGCAGTTCATCAACATTGTCGTGCACTCAGTGGAAGACATGAACTTCAGGGTTCATCTACAGTACGACTTCACCAAGCTGTGTTTGGATGACTACTTAGATGTGAGTTGAGACATAATGCTTCAGGAAAATGGCTAGACAGACATTCTTCTGAACACTCACAGTCCAGAGCATAGGCTGTCATTACAGTACCCCTGAGACAGCAACCACAGTCAATAATGGCTTTTCCATTACTTCAGAAACAGTGGTCAGCTTTGTAGTTCTTTGTCTCCTGCCTCTCTACAGAAAGATCGATGTTAGCCTAATGCGGCGGGCCGAAATAAAACTACTGCTCCTCCTTTTCTAACTTGTTGTGTCTGTTCTGCAGAAACTAAAGCACACAGAGAGCGATAAGCTGCAGGTTCAGATCCAGGCTTACTTGGATAATGTGTTTGACGTGGGAGCCCTTCTGGAGGATGCAGAGACCAAAAATGCTGCCCTGGAACGGGTGGAGGAGCTGGAGGAGAACATATCACATGTGAGAACCCTGAAATGTTTACTCTTTGACTTTAGGCAAAGCTCACTTCTTAATCCAATTTCTATTGCAGCATTCTGAATATTAGCAATAGGAAGTTGGTGGAATAGCATCTCTATGGGCTGCATAACAGTTTTCGGTAATCTCATGCTTTCACACAAATGCACACTTTTTGAAAAGTTCAAAACTTTTAGCTTCTGACAAATCATTGCTAATCCAGAGACATGACAGCCCCATAAAGGCATTAGTGCCTCACTGGATTTCTATGCTGACAGTTCGTTCACATCACTGTTATCTTTTCCTCCTGAAAATTGTTTCCATAGATGACAGAGAAGCTGCAGGACATGGAGAATGAGGCCATGGCCAAGATTGTGGAGTTGGAGAAGCAGCTAATGCAAAGAAACAAGGACCTGGAATCCATCAGGGTCAGACCCACTATCTCTACCTTGACAGCTGCTCTTTAACCTAGTGATAGTTGCTTAAGCTAATGGGAGAAACACTATAAAATAAAAAGTTATATCACCATACTTATGCACCCATCACTAAATGAACTGCACACCTAAATGGTTCCACTGTTCTTGGTTTTTCATGAATGATGTTTTTCTGTGGCTCTACGGTTCTTCTCATCTCTTTTCTTTCCTCTGTCCCGCACAGGAAGTCTACAAAGACACCAGCGCACAGGTGCACTCTCTCCGACAGATGTTGAAGGAGAAGGATGAGGCCATCCAGCGACAAAGTAAACTTGAGAAGAAGATCCACGAGCTGGAGAAGCAGGGCACCATCAAGATCCAGAAGAAAGGAGACGGGGACATTTCCATCCTGACCTCGCCACCCTCTGCTGCGGAGGGCTCGCCAGGTTCTCTGACTGGAGGAAACGGCGTAGCCGTCAGTCCAAATCATGTGGCAGTTGCAGCGGGCGCGGCTGTTCCACCTCCACCGCCTCCTCCACCCCCACCACTGCCAATGAACGGCACATGTAGGTTTAATTTGGACTCAGCGTTATGAGCTGGATAAAACTGAGCTTACAACTCAGTAATAGTAATAATAGTAATATCTGTCTGTTTGCCTGTGTTTTTTTCCATACCCTCTACTCGATATTCACCTCTCTCCCAGTGTCAAACGGGCCAACATCAGCAATCCCAGCAGCAGCTCCCCCGCCTCCGCCGCCGCCACCCCCTCCACCTCCACCTCCACCCCCACCCCCAGGAATGGTGTCAGAGATATCAGCCCCTCTTCCTCCTCCCCCTCCTCCTATGGCCCCTCCACTGCCCGGCTGTGGGACGCCCACTGTCATCATAAACTCTGGGTTAGCAGGTAAGGTCACCAAATGCACACACTGAGTCACTGTTGTGAAAATTTGTAGCATAATGATGTGAATCTGATCAAAGTATGCCCAGAGGCAAGAAGTACTGCTAGAGTGGCTCCATGGTGTCGTGGTTAACAGGCTCACCTTACATGTGAAAGATCCCCAAGTTGTGTCCGAGGGGAGGCACAAACCCAGCGTTAGTGGGTTGCAAGCTATTGTGCTCCTAATAGAGTCCCAAGCCTGGCTAAATGGGAGGGCTGCATCACGAAGGGCATCTGACGTAAGATCAAACATGCTGAGCCTCCTACTGTGGTGACCACTTGGGAGATAAGTGAGCAATTGAAAGTACCATTTTCTTTAAGAGGTACTGCTAGAAGGCCTTTACTGCAGAGCTGCTGCCAGTATGTTTTGTACAGTGTTGAATTAGACAGTAACCACTGATTGGCTAGTACAGTATAGTACATTTTTTAGTTGATTAATGTAACTCATACGGAGCACAGATTTTTTTACTTTACTGTGTGTTTGAGATGTGCAACAATTCTCCCTAACCTTCTTAATCATCTGTCTTATAATTGTTTCCTTTTTTGCCGACCAGAGGGACCCATCAAACTCTTCTGTAGGTTATGCTTGTCTTGTTTGGTGTTTTGTCCGCCCCGTGTCCTTTTGCTTTCTTTAGAAAACGCTGTTTCACTGTGAAAAACACAAAACTGAGTCCTGTTTGTGAAATTCATTCATCTTCGATATGATTATTTTCACATTTCTCACACACATTTTGTCTTCTTTCACCATTTTCACTAACATAAGCTTGCCCACATGCTACATAAAGCAACACATCCCCAAATAAGTTTTCCCTTAAAACTACCCCACCCCCAAAACAAAGCAATTGCCACATTTCTGTAGTATTACAGTTGTGTCTAAAAGAGTCGAGTGCATGCTGGGACACGGTGACCTGCTGTGGCATGCAGATGATTAAGGTGATAGGCGCTGTGCATACTGGAATGCCGTTTACCTTTCCCATGACAACCTTATCTTATTTGTCCCTGCTGACGCCTCGTCCATGTGGAGAAGCAGGGCACCATGTCAATGTTCAGCTTCAGTGAAGCAGCACTGGTGGCTACAAATAGCTATAATCTGTCCAATAAATAGTTGGTCACCAGGCTTGCCAGGAAGTTCTTACCACATACACCATTGACTTAACAGGTACACCTATCCACTTTGGCCTTGATACTCCAGCCAAAGCCTAAGAAGCTCTATTGGGGGGGGGGGGTACATATAAGCATGTGCACTTTCTGTTTTGTTTGAAGAACTTACAGAAAGCATTTTGTTAAAATAAATAAAATGAAGTGGGACTTTGTTTTAAGAGATTAGATAGATATGGCATCTAGCTACCCTGGGAGTTACATCCATGTGTGTTACAAGTCCCAGATACTTGTCTACCCTTTCACCTGCATGTGTGTGTTTATGTGAGCTCTTGATTGTAGATTGGCGCCCTGTGCTAACGTGTCTGTATTCTGTTTAAGCTGTTAAGATCAAGAAACCCATCAAGACCAAGTTCCGTATGCCCGTCTTTAACTGGGTGGCCCTGAAACCAAACCAGATAAATGGGACTGTCTTCAATGAGATTGATGATGAGAGGATACTGGAGGTAAAACTCTCCGCCCACTTAGAAATTACTCATCCATTTTATGCCGAAGTCCCATGAACCTATATCTCAACTGATTGCTGTTGCCCTTTAGGACCTGAATGTTGATGAGTTTGAGGAGATGTTTAAGACGAAAGCTCAGGGCCCGCCCATCGACCTCACTTCAAGCAAGCAGAAGGTCATCCAGAAGGGGCCCAACAAGGTGACTTTGCTGGACTCTAACAGGGCAAAGAACCTGGCCATCACGCTGAGGAAAGTGGGCAAGACATCCGAGGAGATCTGCAAGGCTATTCAATTGTAAGCCTTCAGTAAAATCTGCATGGTTTCCCTGCATGCAGTCTGTTTTCCTGAACATGATATGGCAGTTTTGAATGGCTGTATGCTTGTTTTTTCTATTAAATAGACTAATTGTTCATTAAAAGTGTCTCCTTATCTTCCAGGTTTGATTTGCGGACTCTGCCGGTGGACTTTGTGGAGTGTCTAATGCGCTTCCAGCCCACGGAGAACGAGATAAAAGTCCTGCGACAGTTCGAGAAGGAGCGCAAGCCTCTTGAAAGCTTGACAGATGAGGACCGCTTCATGATGCAGTTCAGCAAGATCGAGAGGCTCATGCAGAAGATGACCATCATGGCCTTCATCGGCAACTTCACGGAAAGCGTGCAGATGCTAACACCGGTGAATAAAGAGGCTACTTTCTCATTCTTAATGTATTTTTTTTTTTTAATGTTGCAGCGATAAACAGCAACAGTGCTGTACTGAATTTTGCTGTCTCATTCTAACCCACAGCAACTGCATGCAGTCATTGCAGCATCTGTGTCCATCAAGTCATCACAGAAGCTAAAGAAGATTTTAGAGGTAACTGAACCACGTGTGTCTGTTATGATGCGTAATTTTGAATGCACGCATGGTTTCCTTTTTCATTCTTGTTTGGTCCTGTTCTGCAGATTATCTTAGCACTTGGAAACTACATGAACAGCAGCAAAAGAGGAGCGGTGTATGGATTTAAGCTGCAGAGTTTAGACTTGGCAAGTTGCTTTCTGCTACCTTTTAGCTAAACTTTCAAGATTTGCAAAAAATCATTCAACATGTCTTGTTTTCTCTTCTTTTTTTACTTTTTTTTTTTTTTTTTTTTTTTTTTTTTTTTTTTTTTCATTTTTATTTTTTTTTTTGGGGAAATAAAAAAAATATGTTAGTTTTAAAGTTTTTCTTTTTTTTTTAGGTAAAAAAAG
>VUQK01019104.1:14328-24688 GCA_015106715.1 Bujurquina vittata | reverse complement strand
TCAGCAGCAGAGGAGTCCACTGGTACAAGCAGAGTGTCGGGGATACTCTTAAATTAATAGTGTCACTGTATGAAACTTCATCACCTGAATTTGGTCAAGAAATATTCAAATCAAGATTCCAAGTACATTATGATAAAAATTTCAGCAACTTGACCATTTTGAAGACGCTCCAAGACGATGAGGGAATCTATCACTGTGGAGTCATAGAATGGATTAATCCTGAATGGAGCGGGACATATTTGTTAGTAAAAGGTAATAAACTTACACACTTTAAAGAACTTTTTAAATTTGATTGAGCATTTTCTTAAGAATGTACTTGTGTTTCATATTACACAGGAAACAATCAGATGACATCAAAATTCACTGTTCAGCAGCCAACGGTCTCAAATCCACTCAGTTCTGGAGATTCAGCGACCCTGCAGTGTTCAGTCCACTCTGAGACTGACAGCGCGTGTCCCAGTGATCATAATGTGTTCTGGTTCAGAGCGGGCTCAGATAAATTACATCCCAGCATCATCTACACTGCTGGAAACAGTCATAATGAATGTGAGAAAAGATCTGAGTCTCAGCAGAGATGTGTTTATCGCTTCTCTAAGAACGTCAGCTCCTCTGATGTTGGGACTTACTACTGTGCTGTGGCCACATGTGGGGAGATAGTATTTGGAAATGGAACTAAAGGTATCATTTTGTGTAAAGTATTTTAAGCTGTAATAGATGTTGACACAGACATGATTGACAAGACTTTTTGTTTTTTTTCCAGTGCAATCAACACAGTCGGTATTTCTTCAGAGGACAATATTGATCGTGTGTTTGGCCATTTCTGTTGTTGGAAATTTTGTCCTCATCTGCAACCGAAGATTGTGTAAACCATTTCAAGGTCAGTGTTATACAGTAGAAAGCTGAAAGTGTAATTTGATCATATTATGCAAAAGTTCGATTTGGGATATAAAGGTAATTTTTGGAAGTACTTTCAGTTAAGATACTGTTTTACAAAACGGATACGTTAATTACAGTGGGAATGCATTCATGCAAATGCTGGATCACCCCAGAGCGGCCTCATTTTACAGAACGTTGTATGCAAGAAATATCTCTGATAATATGAGGTTTGTCTGGCAGAAAGACCTGGGCTGTGAAAAATCTTATCAAATATAGGAAAACAGAAAAGAGAGGCAAAAGGGAAACTGCTCCAATATAAGTTAATTCATAGGTTTTATTTTTCTCCCTCCAAATTACATCGCATGGCTTTGATGAAAGATGATCCATGGTGGAAGTGTCGAACTGACACCGGGACATTCCTGCACTTAATTTGGGAATGTAAATGGATTCACCCATTCTGGGAGAAGGTCCCTGGACCATTTAAGCAGATGGCTTGGTGTGGTAATTCCTTTATCACCAAGACTACTTGTACTGGGGATCAAACAGATGTATCGAGACTGCTTAAATTTTACCGCCTGGTAGGAACAATCATAGGTGCTCAGATAATCCTCACATTATGGAGGAGTAATGCAGCTCCGGACATGAAAATGTGGCTGGAGGTTCTGGCAGAGGTTGCGACTTACGAACGTCTGTTGGCAAGGATTAATAATAAAGAGGAAGAATCCACACGAAGCCTGGGACTACATTTCCAGCATATAAGAGATAGAAAGTACTTAAAAGGCTGAAACTATTTAAATGATATTTAAATAATAAAAACAATAAATATTTATGGATTTTCTATATGAAATGATAACCATAAGGAGCTGACTGCTGTGTATATTTTCTGTGAATCTGCAGGGACTGAGATTCTTGTGTACCTCACTAATGCACACAAACCCATGTTAATAATTCATTTTTGTCAGTGGTCAGTGATAATAAATGATGAAATAAATGGCAGATTAAGCACATTGCACTACTTTATATTTATTATTGGAATCGAATAAATATAATTTATCTTGTGTGTTACAGCAGATGCTCAAACCAACACCTCACACCAACAAGGACATCATATTGTAAGCAATTAAAATGAATGGTATTCAGTTAGAATATGTCAGAAAAGTCTCCTTATCACTATATAGATAACTATCTTTTTAAATGATTCTACAGACTGAAGCTGATGAAGAGCTAAACTACGCTGCACTGAATTTCTCTGAAAGAAAAACAAGAGGAAGAAGGAAGAGAGAGTGTGCTGAGGACAGCGTGTACTCTCAAGTTAAATGCTGATGTCAGTGACACTGTTTAGGATTTCCTGAAATTTAAACTAAATCTGACACTTTAACCATGAATGGTTAGATTGGTTCATCAATGTAAATCAATGGGCTCTGAAAGCCTTAAAGTTAGGGATTTGTTTTTCCATTTCTGATTTGTAACTGTGTTAATTGGTTGTCATGCTTCCTGTGATTAATAGAAGATAAATTTCAGTGTTTATTTTAATAAATTTTCTGTATTGGATAAATATAATAGAATATGCCTTTAATACTGTAAATAACATTTCTAAATAGAATGCTACATCAAGCACAAGCAAGTTATTTGGGAGCTTTTAATTACTGAAAGTGTCACTTAGAAAGTCACAGTAAATCATTTACAACATATTAAGATGCACATTTAGACATATTCAGATTACGAAATGAGCTACTTGTTTTATTGTTTAAGGTATGTTGGACCAGAGTCTGAGTTTGTATAAGGGCTTTAGGAGAAAGAAACACACTGAGCAGCTGGAGACGCCACAAAAAGTGTCCATCCTATTAAACTGAGTAGGAAAATGTCTCTGGGATGTTTACCAGTTTGGAATTTCTTTAATTTGTTCCTCAAGCTCAACCTTCCTGCGCTTTGTAGTCAGTGTTTTAGTCAGTCTGATAAGTCAGTTAAAAGTCTGGTTGAGGTCTAAAGTGGTCCTGAATTAACTAAATGAGTCACCAGTCCTCTGCTTCCAGGTAAACTTAGGTGAGTGAAAAAAGGGCGTGGTCTCCTCCTCTGGCACGGGAAACCTTTGATGGGAGGTTCTTGACTAAAATGAGGCTGTGCAGTAGAAAATTGAAATGATACATGAAATGTTCACTTGAGTTTAACAGAGCCAGAAAAAGAACACCTTTCAAAAATTCTATATATTTCCTAATTATTACCATCATACCAGTTGTCCCTGATTGGGGTTTGAGGTTTGGTCAAGCCACCTGAAGCAAAGTAAACCTGGCTGTTTTGATTTAGATAGTAAAATTAGAGTTAAAACCTCACTGACATTCAGCATCATTCGGGATTTACCTCTAGGAAGTACATTTAAGTTCTGCTTAATTTATAGAACTAAAGCCATAAGTTCTGCGACTAAGGCTTTAAGTACCCTGTACCTGCGTGTAATTACTGTGACTAAGGGCATAAGTAACTACTTATGTGTAAGTATTGTGACTAAAGCCAGGAAATACCCCCATACCTATGTCTAATTTCTGGTACTAAGGGCATAAATACCATGACTAGGCCGTAAATACAACGTACCTACTTCTAAGTACCCTGACTAAGGGTGTAAGTATTGTGACTATGGCTGTAAAAACTGTGTAAGTACTATGACTAAGGTTGTAAGTAGTGTGACTAAGGGTGTAAGTACCCCATACCTATATGCAAGTACTGGGACTAAGGCCGTAAATACCCTGTATCTACATGTACGTACCATGACTAAGGCTGTAAGAACCCCGTACCTATGCGTAAGTACTGCGACTGAGGCCATAAGTATGCATATTTTACAGGGATGTACACTGTAATTAAATTTAAGTTTGCATAATTTCTGGGTAATTTAGCTTAAAAACCAACACTGTTTCACTGATCCTACTTGGTAGGTATACTGTATTTTTCACATTACTGTATGTAGTTCTTTAACCTAACTTAGAAGTATTTTAAAGGAATGTGCCCTGTAAGTACATTTGAGTTTTACATAACTTCTAGGACTACGGCTGTAAATACCCTGCTCTTGCATGTAAGTACAGATATTATACAGGGATGTACTTTGAAGTAAGGGACTTGCTGTCTTGTTCAGTTTGTGCTCCCTGGAGTGTCATATCTCCCTGATTACCTCGTGCATATATTGTCCGTGTCCTCCTGTTCCTTGTCACAATGTCTCACTTAGGTAGTATGTTTTCAGGCTCAGAGCTTCTCTGAGTGTTCCCAGTTGTTGACTTATCAGCTTCAGTTGAGATTTCCTAGTTCTCATGTATCTGATGTGCACCCAGCAATAAAGTTGTGAATTTCTGAGTTCACACTTTCCCTCCTGAGTCCTGTGTTTGGGTCTTTATTCTTCCTGCCACATTGCAAAATCATGATACTTATATACTGTATCAGGGCAGTTCAATATTGGGCATGTCTTGGATTTGTTCATGCATGTATGTTCAGACATGACTGCATTTGTGAGCTGCGGTGGTCCGGCTGATTTACTCACTGGTCCTGTGGTGACACCATCTTTTTTTTGTTTTCACACTGTGGTCAGGTTACTTGGATAGACTAGTGGATTTCACTTTTTTGCCTCATTTGTGGTCTTGGGGTGTGACCGCACCATTTTGTGGTAAAGCAGCGTAATAACATGTTTACAGCACTTCTTGTAGCACTGGGCCTAATTGATGACCATTTGTGACTGATATTATTCCATTGATGCTCATTATGCATAATGTATGCTGAATAATTATTATTTATATAATTACAAATGGCTTATTTAATAGTCTGTAATTAGGTGCATTTGTAACATTATGCAAAAAATATACATCTTTTAGATGAAAATAGCATTTCCAACATGTCCAAAAGCAGGTCAAACACCCTAAATCACACATTTTCTAAAAAGCCCATGCCCTCTAGATTGGATATGGCATGCATTGTTCTTGTCCCACTCTCTTCAGTGTCATGGACATGATGAAGCATTACAATGTTTATCATTTCTGCACATGAGACTGAAACAGTAAAAGAAAGTGGAGTTGGTAACCTACTCAAATGTCCTTGTCCGTGGACTGTGTGGGAAGCACTGACTGGCTGGAGGACTCATATTATACAGTTATAATTAATTATTCATAAGTTTCACTTCATGGTCACACTAATCACATCATTAGATGCCATTAAACAGCATTTACTTTGAATGTAATTTTTTGCACCTTCATTTCTCGTTTTGATGTGCTCTTCATAAATGAAGCAAGGAAGCAGAGGATGAACATGTACTGTACAGAAAAAAATTCAAATGATGGGTCAAACTCCTTCATGTGAGTTAGCACAGAACATGATGAAGAAATTGGATGTGGTTGGGACCCACTATTGTCCATGTGCATAATCTCACGCGCCAAGGTGTGCAAGGAGGCGCGGGTCATTGCAGTTGGTGGTTTCAGGTGAAACCAATTTGGGACTTCGCCCGATACTATCAAGTGACCTATTAAAGTCACCTAAACAAAGGTGTGAGTTGAGGCACCTGCGGAGGGAGCTCAGGGGGGGGGGGAACGTTGGTGATATAATCTACCTCCTCTGTTCAGTGGACATAGATCTCTTCTTTCACTCCTCTTTCAAACCATCTGTCCTCCCGGTCCAAAATATGGACACTTGCATGCTCGCAAGAGTGACCTTTCTCCATCAGATGCAGATGTACTGAGTCTTGTCCTGTCGAGGTGGCTCTTCTGTGTTGTGCCATTCGTTTGTGAAGAGGCTGTTTGGCTTCTCCAATGTAGAGGTCTACTGCACTGGACGGCATACACTACGTTGTTGATCTTGTGTTTGGGGGGGGGTTCTCCTTGGGATGGGACAGTTTTTGCCTTAGAGTGTGCCTGGATTTGAAGTATACTGGGATGTCATGCTTGGAGAAAATTCTTCTGAGTTTCAGTGTTGCGACCACTCTTCATTCTTAGTCTCCCTAGTTTGTGTTTGACCTTCTTTCCTGTGCTTCTTGGATAATTTGATGAAAATCTAGCTGAGACAACCACAAGTTTTCTTTACGGTGTTGCATGGTCCTGATCACCCCAGGTTTGTGTTCCAGCGGGTGGTGGGAATCAAAGAGTAGGCGCTGGTCCGTGTGTGAGCTTCCAGTAAGCTTCAATGTTGAGGTTTCCATCTTCCTCAATATGTTTGCTACACGTTTCAGGCTGTTTGAAGTTTTGTGGAGTCAAAGTCTGTCATTATTCTGACTTTTCCTCTGGCTCCACTATAAGTTTAATATCTGACACCCCCTCCCCATCAACAACTGCTGGATGGTTTGCTATATAACTTGCTACACAAATTGCTCACTAGCTCTGGTTTTTGAAGAGGCTAAATCATCTGCTTTGGGCAAGTGGAATCAGCTCAGATTTGCTTTGCAGCTTTTCTGAGGTCCAAAATTACGTGGCCTCTCGCCAATGAATGATCAACTGTCGAACGTTCCTTTGAAATGCAAAATGTGATGTATTTCTTCCAGCCACAGCCAGCAATAAGGACTCTGCTGGTTCCTGTTTGAGTGCTTAAGTGTTTGTTTAAAGACAAACACAAGAATCACCTAGAGATAGAAAAATGGACAGCTGCAACACAAGATGAAAGAGAGGTGGGAGGTTTTACAAAGCCCAGGAGGAAGCCAACGTGACAGGAAGAGTACTTGTGAATCTGTTCTGAATCGACCAATCAGGAGCATTTTAGTGTTTTACCTATTACGATGATTTCACCTCCTTCATTCAGTGAAATGCCAACAAAGTCCTCAACAAGGAGCAGTGTCACGATGAACATGTTGTGGATTATATTGCTTGTTGTTCATCAAGGATGTAAGTGCTCTTTTATCTGTTCCCACCCTAGGTTTATGGAGAATAACACAACATTTGCATTAGGATGTTTGAACATTGTCAAAAACCTTTCTGTTTTCTTCTAATTCAGACACTTTGGTTCCAGTGAAAACGGTTCAGCTTGGTGAACCTGCAGATTTAACCTGTGCTTTACCCAAAGTGCTCAGCAGCAGAGGAGTCCACTGGTACAAGCAGAGTGTCGGGGATACTCTTAAATTAATAGTTACAACAGGTAACAGCCAACAGGTAAAATACATGAAAGCAATATTATTCTGATGATATTTAAAGTTTCATGTTTAAAGTTTGATGTTTACAGTATTTTTTTTATTCTCTCTATTTTCCCAGAATAATGCCACATCAGTGTTTTCTGCTGTCGTGTTTACCGTGATGATAGCCGAAAGAGGGGAAACAATGGATGCAAAGAAAGTGGAGCGGCAGCAGATCTGCAGGACTGTCAATGCCTTTGGGCTGGATTAGGTCCACTTTCCTTCCTTTGGTATAAGACAACCCAGTTGATATTATTAGGCTTCTGTGTGTTCTTGCTCTTTACATGTTATTATCAGTATGTTTAAATGTACTTAGACTAAAAAAATAACGTAAATAATAAAAATGTGTGGATACGCGTATACGTCAGTATCAATATTGAATTAAAAATTTCTAGTCGAGTCTGATCGTGAATGTTTGCTGCTTTTCTGACTTATTTCTTATATCCTCCTATTAATGACTCCAAAAGCCAAATTAAAAAAAGAAAAAAAGAAAGTTTAGAATCCTCTAAACTTAAAAAGAAATATCAAAATAATTACTTTGGAAATGGATATTACTGATATCCCATCATTACAGATGAGGACGATGTAGGATTTATATTACTTGGAGGTCTTCATGGTTCCTGTTTCTCCAAGACAACTGTACATAAAAGTAATTTTCTCTCTTTTTTAAAAATGTAATCTTTTTTAACTTCATTAATTACATTTCATAAAGTAAATGATTGATTTACATAATGATACTTAGTGAACAGTAGTGGTGACAGATTTCAACACTGGGAAATAAAAACCATTATTTTGATCAGCACAAAAGACAAATGTGCAACAGTGAGATATTAAAAGTAAGTTTATTACATGATTATACATGAATCTCAACCATGATGCTGCAGCTGTTTTGTAATAAAATGTCTCAAGAACTTTTTCTTGCTGTTACTGTGTGCGTTTATTGACATCAGTTATAAATCTGTCAAACCCAAAAAACGGACCTGTTATTGTGCAACTTTATTTTGATGCTTTCTAAATTTTTGTCAGAATCGTGGAAATTAAGCTTGATATTTTTTAACAAATATTTAAGGTGCAGTTACCCCGTGTGAGTTATAGAGCATTAAAATAATACTGTCATATGCAATGGTGCAATGAATTAAAGTAACCAAGGAGCTGATGCTCCTACAAAACCAGCTGTTCACCACAGTTTTTACGAGGAAAATAAGAAAGTCTTCCACGGGGTAATAAGCTCTGAATATTGATATAAACAGTTCTGAGCGGCTAACAGGCAGCTACCCCTGCCCTCCTTGGCCTATACTGCCAGTTGCTGCTGAGTGTGGGAGTCTAACAGCAGCATAAACACAGTCCTGTTGTGACTCACTCTTCTTCCTCTTCCCTCTTTTTTCTCTCCGTGAGGAGAAATCCACTGCTGCATAGTCCACTGTCTGAAATGACACGTTTTTCAGTATTTATGTCATCAGCAAAGGTGAGATTAATGAAATGGTCTAAAGTTATACACAACCATCAAACCTAACACTACGACCTGCCTAATGTTGTGTTGGTTAAACTTTTGCTGCCAGAACAGCCCTGACCCCTTGAGGTATGGACTCCACTAGACCCCTGAAGGTGTGCTGTGGGATCTGCACCAAGATGTTAGCAACAGATCCTTTACGTCCTGTAAGTTGTGAGGTGGGGCCTCCATGGATCGGACATGTTTGCCCAGCACAGCCCATAGATGCTAGAATGGATTGAGATCTGGGGAATCTGGAGGTCAAGTCAGCACCTCAAACTTGTTTTTCTGAATGAGTTTTGGCTGCTTTGTGGCATTATTGTGCTGAAAGAATAGATATTTGGCTGCGTGCTTTATGTGAGACACCTGTGGCCAAAGGTCTGAAAATCCCTGAATGCAAAGATTAAGCAGTGTGGCTCTGAACTGTATACTATATAAAACATGGCTGCTCCCAAACACTTAAGGGAATACTTTTGTTAAACCACTGAAATAAAGCTGAAAGTCTTCACTTCAATCAGAAGTTTTTAAAATCCACTGTGGTGGTGTACAGAGGTGAAATTACAAATACTGTGTCACTGTCCAGATATTTGTGGAACTAACTGCATGTGTACCTATTAACTTTATTCCATTAGTCATGTAGTAATATTGTAACAAATTTCACAAAATGGTTAGATTATGATATTTGATTTGTATTCTGTGACTATGAAACTCTTTTCCAAGAGCAGAATAAATGCATATTTACTGAATCATTTGCTTGGTCCACAGTCGACATGCCGAGTCCAACATAATTGGGTGCACTTGTTTCCCCTAAAGGAAAAAAACAATTGGAATCGTAACATTAAAATTGCCCAAATGAGTAATTAGACACATTCTTTCCTGTGGTGTGCCCAGTGCACCTCCAGTGTTCCAAATATCATACAATAGAATTATACAGATTATTTCTACAGACGCTTTGAGCAATGGATGCTCAGTATTACAATATTGTGATGTAACTGCTGTAGCTGTCCACACATTTGTCAGAAAGTGAAAATCCTTAGCTGAACACAATTTTACCTTCAGCACATAACTTGTACTGAAGCGTTCACTTATTACATAACGCAGTCTGATAAAAGCAAAACAAACATCAAATCAGCAAACAAGCACTCAGGTTTCTACATTTTTTTTGATGACCCTTCAACCCTCAATATAAATGGACAAAATGACTAAAAAATAGGGAAGAAGATGGCTACAAATGTTTCAAGAAGCTATGGAAGTTACTCATCCAAGGATCCTGGAGCAAGGCTAACTAAATGCAGTAATTTTATTTCATCAATCGGCTCTACCGGTGGTTGTCCTGGTATGAGCATAATTTATAAGCATAATTTGAGTTTAATACGAAAGTTTCATACACAGACACAAACGCACATACACACACAATAAACTTACCTTTGCAATGTTGACAAACATTTGTCCTTTTGAAGCACAAAATAAGGAGGGCAATCACAGCCACACAACAAGTTAGCAGCACCCCGAGAGCAAGGAAAACAGGGCCGAATTCTGGTCCTGCATTCACTAAAAAAAGAGAAATTTTTGCCATTTTATTGTTATGGACTCTTAGAACTTATCAGCTGTTGCAGAAATGTGTTAATTAAGCTATAATGGAGTAAGTGACAGCTTTCTGGAGAAAAATATGCCTGAAGTTATTGTTGTCAATGAATCAGATCCTTATATACTCTCACTGGCCACTTTGTTAGGTACACTTTGCTACTGTAGTACTGGGTTTGACCCCTTTTAACTTTAAATCTTGATGGTATAAAATTGACAAGGTACTGAAGTAAGTGATCGTGACTGCATTTGCATCCCTACACGCACTGAGTTGCTGCCATGGTCAATAA
>VUQK01019104.1:0-14308 GCA_015106715.1 Bujurquina vittata | reverse complement strand
GAAGTTATTGTTGTCAATGAATCAGATCCTTATATACTCTCACTGGCCACTTTGTTAGGTACACTTTGCTACTGTAGTACTGGGTTTAACCTCTTTTAACTTTAATTCTTGATGGTATAAAATCGACAAGGTACTGAATCAAAATCACTTTCCGATGCCGGGTTTGAACCTCAGTAAGTGATCGTGACTGCATTTGCATCCCTACACGCACTGAGTTGCTCCCATGGTTAATAAGCAGTTGAAACCTATCTAATAAAGTGGCCAGTGAGTGAATAGTTACCATGGACACAGCCAATTACATAGTGCCATTTTATTAATCGTTTCATAGACTGCTGAAAAATAAAGGAACACTTTCTAATTAGAGTATAGCATACAGCGCAGTATCTGTGGGATGTGCTGTATAAACGAGTCAGCTCCATGGGGGCCTCACCTCGCAACTTACAGGACTTAAAGGCTCTGTTATTAACATCTTGGTGCCAAATACCACAGCACACCATCAGGGCTCTGTTGGAATCCATGCCTTGATGGGTCAGGGCTGTTTTGGCAGCAAAAATATTGGCAGCACAATATTAGCAAGGTTGTCATAATGTTATGCTTGATGATGTATGTCATCTCATTAGGAGCATGCCTTGATGTTGCCAGGCATGCATGCAGGGCCATTCAAATGCAATGAATTTTTAGGCAAAATAGACTAGCCTGCCACATTATTTTTTCCCGCTGATTTTCAGGGTATCTTTGAATGCAGCCTTTTGTAGGTTTATCATTTTAATTCCCATTAAAACAATGTGGCATCCTCTCATTTCTAACGCATTACAGAGGATATACTAGTACCGAAATCCAACATGATTTTTTCTCCTTTCAGATCTGATGTTTTAAGTGTTCCTTTATTTATTTATTTTTTTTGAGTAGTGTGTGCATGCAGCAGAGTGACTTTTTTGTGTTATGCACCTCAGTGCAACCCCACTCTGTAACTTTATGTGGTCTGCAACTTTTCTTGAACACTTTCACTTTGCAGTAGTGCCATTTACACTGGAGCATGTAGATGGGAAGAAACGTCACAAACTGAATTATTGCAACTGTGGTATCCTACTGCAGTACCACACTGGAATTTTTTTTTAAAGGCTGAATGCTTGGCTACGTGCTTGATTTTTATACACATGATTAGACTCAATCTCATGATACTGCATTGCACTGCTGATTATAGAGCTTGGTTTGATAATTTATGATTTAAACACAACTGCGAGTACATACGTGTCTCCACTTGAGTTCCTTCACCAAACAGGATGTGTCCACATGTGACCACAGCACAGTAATAAGTTCCAGCATCAGAGGAGGTCAGTATGATTTTGGGCAGACTGTAGTCACATCTTCTCTTCAGATCTTCATCAGTGCTGTTCATGAGCGTGTAAATGATGGCTGGATTAAATCCTTCCACTCCAGCTCTGAACCAGTGCACTCTGTGTCCAGCTGGGCACTGAACTGCATTTTCTTTGTTCTTGGAGAGAAGTGAACACTGAAGAGTCACCGAGTCTCCCAGCAGAACCGACGCTTTCTTTGGAATTTGTTTCACATAGACAGATTTTTGCTGACTGTCATCTGTAAATTAAGGCAGATTTGTAAACTAAACTATTTGTAATCAATGTAACCGATTTGGACCAGTATAGCTGAAAGCTATTCAGAAAAGAGAAACGTGTTACCTTTCACAGCCAAGAATGTGCCATTGCTGAACGTCTGTGAATATGTGGTTCCAGTTTCACAGAAATATGCTGCTTCATCCTCTTTACTGACATTTCTGATAATAAGAACATAACGATTTGCTCCTTTTTCCACTGTGAAACGTGGTGAATCAAATCCACTAGATAAAGTGGCTTGGCCAAGAACAACACTAGCAACACTTTGGGGCGAATGTCCAAGAGTCTGTTTACACCAGTGGAAGGATTTCAACTCCTTCTCAGGACCTTCACAGGCAAAAGTAACATCTTCACCAAGGTCAACATCAATTAAAGAGATGAGCTGAGGAGTCTGTGCAGTTTGATTCAGAGCTGAAGAATTAAGACAGATGACAGTTACAACACAAAAAGGGCAAAATCAGTGTAATCACCTTTAGAAAGGCTAATACATAGTCACGGCTAAGCTGTATTTCACACAGTGCAGTGCAAACAAAGGTTTTCCATCGTATTTTTCTCAGTAGGAAAGAAGTGCACTTACATGATGTGCAAAGAAGAATCAAAGCAGTCAGTCTCACGATCATTGTGGCACAGCACTCTCGTCTCACGCTACTGATCTCTAGCCCAAATGGAAGGTTTAGTCACAAGGTGATGAAGGTTTCCAATGCAGAAATCAGTGATTGGCTGAAATGAAGGAAATTGCCGCCCCCCAAAGCTCCAACCCCCATTTAGCAAACCTGTGGTCAATTTTGATTTGATAAAAGATCTATTTTGTTTGTAGCATTTGGTAGCTGTGTGGTCTCAAACATCAGTGTCTTTATTCTGACTCCTTTAAAATGTGACTGAAATGATTGTTTCTGTGGTAATCAGTTACTGATTATGGTTAGCTGCAAGGTCTTAATTTTTTTAAAGACCAGAAGCTACCACTTTAAATACTCATACAGGGTGCCAAAGGGTGGTTAACTTAACAGGTGCAAAGATGCAAATATGTTCAAGTTTTTTACTTAAAAAAGAAAATGAAAATCACGACTGGCGACACATATACAATGCAAGCTGCTTTTACAATTGGACAAAAACTGATAATTAGAATTTTTTTTTTATGTGGTGATTTTTTTTAATCTGTTTATTTCAAATTGAAAGGAAGTTCTTAACAGACCTGTTCTGCCGTGTTAAACCCTAAACTGGAAGCTTCCTGTCCGTCTGATGTCCATCCATCCGATCTCTTCCGTTTGGGTCGCAGGGGGGCTGGAGCCTATCCCAGCTATCCACAGAGAAAGGCCCGAGCCAAGGTGGATTCAAACCCAGACCTACTAACTCTGAGCCCATCACACCATCATGCCACCGAGCCTGGTTTCTGCCTGAGATATACTCGCTTTTCCAAACAAAGCTCATACATAAGAATGGAATGGTACAGCTGAGCTCAATCATAGACTATAGATAACAGATGGATCTTGTTACTGTGACATCACTTTTTAGTTTTTCAAGTTTCATTGTGGATGTATGAACTGATTATTTTTGCTGTTAGCATTTTGCATCTGACTGAAACGCTGCACACCTATACGGTAGTGACCACATCTTAACTAATGCTTTGTGGTGAACCTAATTTCAATTTGAACATTTGATAGCGCTACACTAGTGACCATTATCATAAATTCACCAGGATAGTGTTTGATCATTTATTAAGTTTAGTTTAGTGTATTATTGTCATGTACAGGTAACAATGGCCCAGATTCAGGCTCAGTATTTCACATTTAAACCAAAAGCACTCCTGCACATGAACCTACACTTATAAATAAATATACACGGGCTTTGTGACGTTATGGTTGGAAAGTCTACATGCTGGTGGTATTTCGTCTAAAAAGTTTGGCTTTGTTGAAGTCGCCAGCCATGATGAAAGCCACCTCGGGGTGCAGCGCTTCCTGTGAACTTTTCCAACAGTATTTGATACAATTGAACTTCTTTTTTGGCAATATAGATAAATATCTATATATTATATATAAATACATACCAAAACCTACTAGCAAGCCTGTTTGCAAAAGAGACAAAGAGGGAGAAAGAATGAATGCATTATTATTAATCACTGATATTGAGTTTTTTTTCTGGTCTGATTGTTATACAAATCAGGACATTTTTATCACGTTCTCGTTATTTTCGGATGTGCCGATGACAAATTTAAGGTAAAAGCTAAAATCTTGCATACAAAGACGGAAGGTACCCCAGCTGTTTTGGCAGTGAACTCAAAAGCATGGTAGATTTATCAACTATTAACGGCTATTGGTTTGATTGGTTTTAAGAGGCTAGATATTTTCCCGCTGTGCCGGTGGGCGCTCCTGCATGCCAAGAGAACAACAAGCAAACAGCTGCTGTATATTGACAAGCTGGCACTTGTGGCGGGCCATTTCTCTACCATTTGGCCAATCGGTGAAGCTGCTGACTCAGAACAGACCTCACTGCCAGCTTTCAGATGTGAAGCGAGAGAAAGTGAGAGAAGACCTCCAGTACAAGACACTGCAGCAGGACGACAACCTGTGTCTATCTTTCTTCAGATTTATAATCATTATAAAAAGCATCTTTACCTGCTACATCTGCAATCATGGAATACAGAGAAGTGACATCACTGCATGTTTCATTAATAATGACTGTTAATTTAAACCAGTGATGCACAAACATACTCTGGTGAGAATGTCAGTGTACTGTATTGTTTATAATCAGCAAACAATTAAGAATACTGCTTTTAGGCAAGTGAATGAGCACCCCCCCCCCCCTTACAGTTAGGCACAGAATAAGGCCTTAATGTGTGTCTCTTTTTCACACATCTTTTAATAGCTCCTGTAAGTTAATATAAATATTAGTCATACATGTTGAAGCGCTATTGCAGGTTCCTGAAATAACTAAAACACCTACCCAAGATTGAAACCGAGCGCGTGAGAGTGAGTACAGTAAAGCCCCTCTGTATTCACACCCTCGTTTGAAAGACCAACTACAGCAATACTTACTCTGTTTATCTTTGTCTTGTAGAAGATGTACAAAGAAGAACTGATTGTTGGTGCTGTGCTTTAAATTATATTTTACAGGTGCGATCTTTCCTCTTTACAGCTTTATATGCAATATATGTGCAATATATACATATATGTGTCAAAAGTCCATTTTTCTTCAGTCACCTTGGTATTTTTATCTGAATCTTTTTATTGTCTGCGGAAACAACCAGATCTTGAACCTAAGTCTGAACTTTCTTATTTACTCGTTTATTTTTTGAAGCTCGTATAAGATTTCCCTTTTACATAGATACATGTGTCTCAGTTGAGTCAGAAGGTTCTCATCGCTTACAGTAAATGTGCTTTTCAGACACTCTGAAGCTAGTGTAGAGGATGAAGATTGAGACCACAGCCACCTCCGTGACTCTGTATGCTGGTGCATGTGTGCTTTTCTACTTAAGTCACTGAGAAGCAGACTGGCTGGGTTATCACCGATAATGTGCAGTTTGTAACTGTTCTTTAACCATAAAGTGGACTCTAGTCTTCTGAATTGGCTGGCCGATGGACTCAAGTCCTCTAACAGGCCTGGCAGCTGCATCCAGGCTGGAGGCTGAGGAGCAGCGTGAAGGCTGGAAGCCAGGCAGTGACTGGTAACTCCAGTTTTACTGCTTGGAGCCATGCTTCCTTGTCTTGTGAAGTGGCTGCAGTTATCTTGCTCCTCTCCGTTGCTGACATGGCTGAGTGAGATGGACGAAACTGCAGCGATGGAGAGGAGCAAGTCAGCAGCAGCACTGGTGGCATGAGGCAGCGCTCACACCAACTTCCTGTTCAATGCAAGTTTTTTTCTTTCCACCATCGCCTGGTGTTTGCTCAAAGGGGATCACCTCATTGTTGGGGTTTTCTCTCAAATGCTATATGGCCTTCATCTTACAGTATAAAACTCTGCGAGGTGGCTGTTGTTGGGATTTGGAACTACATATAAAACTGAACTGAATTAAATAGTTTTGAAAAAATGCAGCACAAATCTGAAGTGGAGACCATTTGACAAACACATTTCAAAAGGCACAAGTTTTACTTTGAAGGTGGAGGTTCTGTGTTTCTGATTTGCGTCACACTCTTCATAGTTTCACTACTGCTTAGTGAGTACTTATTGAGTCTTTGCAGACAGTTCAGCATCTTCTTCTTCAGGGAAAGTGCAAACTTTCTTCTGTCTCTATTCAAAGTGGTGCTGATTGAAGGAAAATGAATACTTTGCAGCAGCAGCCTCACCAGTCTTGCCTCTTGGAAACTAGGGAAGCTAAAACTTTAAAATGTTTCCATTACATCTTTAAACTGTCAGGTCTCACACATAAAAGACACAAGTGTATCGTGCTGCTGTCTAGCAGTACTGAAGCCTCTCCAAACGCAATCGTGAATATGTTAAATTCTGTAGCGAGCCCAAAAGCATGACAGACTTTATCATATTTCAGACCCACCTGGTGTGATTATCTAGCATCAACAGTTGGTCTTTCTCTGACAAATATCAAGATGGATAAATCTTAATAAATCTTAATAGTCTTACCACTGTGTGTATGCTTTGTTAAAGTTTTAAAATCACAGGGGAAGCATAACAATGTTTGCTAGTAGAATAAGAAGAACCTGTGCGTAACCGGTCTAAACGTCTGCTGTGAAAAGAACCTTTTTATCTTTGCTTGGTTTTTTTTTTTGCCACATGCAAATAGAGACAGAAAGTGAGAGAGACGTCCACTTACAAACAGGTGGTGGTTTTGTCAAACTGTTGTACATTTGTCCACCTGAATGTTCCACAGCTGTAGACGGGAGCATGATATTTTATACTGTTGAAACTCTTAACATGCGTATTTATTCAGGTGAGGGAAACTTTCTTTATGGTCTCACGGCATAAAGAAAGAAGGCCTTCTGCAGTTTTTTCTCAACAAGCAAAGCTCCATGCAACAGCTACACTGAAAGAGGTTGTGGTGGGCCTTTTCAGCGCCCTTTGGCCAACCACCGAAGCTGTTTACTCAGTTTCACTGTGCTTTAACAGGAAGTGAGAGAATAGTTGCAGGCTTCAGCAGGCTACTTTTAGCTAAATAAACAGGAATTGACTGAGTTTTTTTCTTGCATTTTAAATGACAAAGACAAGTACAAACTTATGGATTAATCATAAAATAGAATATACATGCAATGCTCATAGAACTGCATTTAAATATTTAACTACTTGATTCTTCATTAATTTGAACACGTTTAGCAAGAATTCAAACCTGTAGTCAGTAATTTGACAAACATTTGTAAAGTCGTGCCTTTGCAGCAGAGGCCAGTGAGGGGCGAGAGATCGGCACGTCCTCGCTTTCATCGGCAGCTTTGAAAAACCACAGGAAAGTGTGATTAAAACGTTCACAGCATGACTGACGCGGTGACCATGTGTTCTTTCCTGTTTTCCTCTTTAACGGCCCTGTAGCCTATTTTGTTACACATATCACTTATAATAGTTATATTTGTGTCATGCCATTTGCCTTTTCAAACACTGATAAAAACAGTGCTGCAAGACCTGCTTCCTGAGTGCGCAGCAGCGAGTGACACAGGAAGAAAAGCCCCTTTCACACCTTTCTTTGACAGCCCAACCGCAGAGATGCTGAAGTTTCCATGCTTTGTTTGTTTGGCAGTAATGACTGTGGCTTTGTTTGTCGGTCTGTGCGCAAATAGTGCTCTGCATACGAAGTAAAGGCACGTTACGCAAAAAAGACAAAATTTTCCTTAAGGAGGAAAAAAAAATATATTTATTGCTGGTCTTTAACTTTCAAGTCAATTTCACATTTACTTCTCCCACACTTAAAGAAAACGTTTCCCAAATTACTCACGTACTGCATGGCAACACGCCAGCACTGGCTGCACAGTAAACAGTGCGGCGGCAACAGACAGGAAGTGCGGCCTGAGAGAGGCAGCTGCGACAGGCAGCACGGAGCTCTAGATTTGGCTGAACTTGAACCGGTGACGTTGTGGTTTTTGTGCAGCCATTTTAACAACATCTTTGTCAGACCAACATGTTTTGGCTTGTGGTCCGCAGTATGTTGACCCTGACCGGACCACTAAGCAAAACGTTCGGGTCTGGGAAAGTTTGCAGCATTTAACTATTTTTTTTCCCTCTGTCAGTAGGAACAAAGTAGTTCTGCTGAACACGTACACGCGTAATTTTGGCTGTTTTTTAATGCAATTTTAATGGACTGTCTTTTAGAGGCTGTTTTGACTCAGTTGCTTTCTTTTTTGCCCGACTCAAGCGTAACATAGAAAGTCTTCTAATTAATTATTTTGGCGTAACCTACCAGCAATTTTCCCCACTGTCTCAGTAAACTTGCTCCAATGAGAGTTTTTTTGCCAATGCAGAATTGATCTGTTTTTAGTAAAAATGAATAAATAAATTAAAAAAATTAAAAATCCCACTAATACTGTGTAGCGGATGAGTTCAGTAACTGAAGACTAGCAGACAGCTGACAGCTTAGTCAAGCTGTTCCCTACCTCGTTTTAATGTTGAGAAATTTTCTACAGATAAAATAAAAAAAAAGAACTGCAGCTGCTCGGCTGTGATTTATGCAGCAAATCTAAAGTTTACACGACTGCCTGTGACCTGATGAGCGCACCCACCTGCTGAGGATTATTCACTTCCCATTCACTCCTTCAAACGGCCACTCTCATGTTTGTTGTAACTTCTGAAGTTAGATATTTTATATCAGATGACACCTGGAGGGCAATCCAGCACATATATCTGCCAAACCGAGTTACCTGAGCGGAAAACCAACAACCACAGTTGGAGGTAACATCATCTCAGTGGTTGTGCTGAACTTTCTCTGTTCATCAGCTGTCTGCTTCAGGATCTGTGCACGCTCACATGAAGATGGGCCTCTTGTGGGCCATGTTACTGTTCTGCATGAAATATTCCCTATGAGTGCCACCTACTCCAATCTTTAGCAGATGATGAAGATGATGAAGAGGTGTATAAAAATCTCTAAAGAGCATAAAGCATATTTTTTTTAACTGAAAAATGCAAGAGTGTTGCAAATCACTCAAGAGAGTCGTGCTGCAGAAACATTTTAATCTTGGAATTTATCACACACAGCAGCAAAATAAGCATTTCTATCCACGTTAAGTATAAGGATACAGGGTAAGGGTGTACTTAAAACTGCCACATACAGAATGCATTCCCACAGCAGAGACTCGATATTGCACTTAAAGCATCCTGTAAATGGAAGAATCAGGGAAAACAAGACACTCCCGGTTGATTTTAAACCAAAACACCAAACATGACCTGCTCCTGACCAGGTTATGTGATCGGCATCAGTTACCATGGTGACTGATTTAGCCAGGTAAAAAGAGAAATACGTTCCTTTTGACTTTGAGGTCGACACGGCTCACTGAGCCATTAATCTCACTTTGTGGCTCAGCCCTCGGCGGTGGTGACCTCTTGTGAATAAAGGAGCAGTAGCTTATTTTTTATGTCGTGTCACAGCCGCCGAGATGAAACGTAGCGTCACACATGTTCAATACCACTTATACCTTGTTAGATGGTGACAATCATGAGTTTATTGGTCACCTCCTAATTGGTTGGCTCCCACATTAGGAAGGTGGGGATTTTGTAGGACAGTTATCAGCAGTGACAAGAAACTTACTGTCATGTACTGCTGTGTGGGATGTAAAGAATAGACCCGCAAGGCGAGATGAACTTAGGAAGAGCTGCTTTTGCAGAGATCGCACAAAACACACACTAAACTGTAGCAGTAACAGTAACTCTGATCAAACCTGAACAAGGGCAGAAAAAGATGTTTTTTGCAGATAACTTTGAATTGCAAAACCTATTAACAATTAAAAAGACCATAAATTATATTGAAATTGATGAATATTCAATGAATTTCCAACCCAGAATAAAGCTGAGTTCATTTTTAGGGCTTTGGAGTTAAATTATTATCTCCGTGAATTTGCACCGTTTTAGTGTGTTTCCTTAAATACGAGTGGAGGCCTTATGACATTTGAGTTCAATGTGAAGCTCAGTATGAAGTTATGAAAATGAATTTTTTGCAGATGTCTTTTCAGGTGACAGTCTAAACGAATCTGTGATGTTTTCTTACTGTAAGTTTCAGTTTGAGAAACCCACAACAAGACGTAAATATGAAATGACATTTGGTGCTGTTTCATGTGCTTAGGTTGGAAAGATGGTTGATGCTGTTTCCACTTCGAATGCAGAGAAACTCTAACATAACGAGAAGCCAATCAGACTGCTCTGAAAGGGTTTCCTCCCACTTCATAGCATTATATTTGCACCGATCATTTAAATTAAGTTTTTATCACGTCAAAACGCCAGAAATGAGGGTTATATTATATTTATTCCTGATGCTCAGTGTTGGGCGTAAGTATTTGAAGAGGTGAGATTTACTGCAGATATGAACTGAAGTGCTGAAATTTAAGAGGGCAAACATGATTCGTGATGACTTATGAGGTTTTTTTTTTTGCTTTTTGGTCAGGTTTCTCAGCTGCACAGATCTTCGAGACAAAGACTGTTCGTGTTGGTGAGAATATAAACCTGACATGCACCCGCAGGGACGTGGGAACCTTGTTTTGGATCAAGCCGGTTTCTGGGAACTTTCCTAAAATCTTAGGGAGGTCATTCAGCTCTCAGAGTGATGATCAGCGCATTAGAACTGCAACAGAGCCTGGAACATTTTCTCTGTATATCACAAAAGCACAGCAAAGTGACACAGGAGCTTACATCTGCATGAAAACAGTAAATCGAGATTTAATATTTTTGAATGGAATCTACCTGAAAGTTGAAGGTAAGCATCCAAAAACCTGAAGATTTTTTACGAGTCTTAAAAAATCTGAATTTACATATTGTTTCAATATCTGTGCACAGAGGGACATACAACATATTTAAATGATTAATATAAAAAGGTTTTAGTTTCTATTAAAATTTGATTTGAAGACAATGAGTGAATTTGTGACATTTTTTGTTGCATTTCTCAGGACCAGACCCTGTTTTCACTGCTGCTCCCTCTGATCCTGTCCATCAGGAGCACACAGTGACTCTGCAGTGTTCGGTCCTCCAAGACTTCCAGAATAAATCATGTCCAGCTGACGGCAGATTGTTCTGTTTGAGTGCTGAATCACATCAGCCTGTTCATGTGACTGATGGAGATGAATATGAAAAGAACTCAACAAAAAAATACTTCTACAGCTACTTCAGGAACTCGTCTGACTCTCAGATGTATTACTGTGTGGTGGCCACATGTGTGGAGTCTGGAGATAAAACAGAAGGCAACACTGAAGGTAATGGGATCATATTTTTAATATGATGGAGGACATTTTAAATATTTGTGTTTTTGCTGAGATTTCAGCTTTTAGTCTAATTTTCTGTAATCAAATTCTTAAAAAGACCTTTGATAACATTTTTAATCCTTAAAACTTTCATTATTCTTTTCATTTTCTGTCAGCGGTCAACGAGAGCGATCCAAAGAGCAAAACCGTCTATCTGTTAGGAGCTGCTTTGGCTTCGTGTCTGATTGTTATAGCCTCTCTAGTTTGTTCCACCGAAAAACGAAAGAATAACTTATATGTGTATAATGATGGTAGGAAAACTCACTCATTCATGAAACTACCAAACAATGTTCAGCAAAATAGCCCTCATTCTCATGTAGTGAATGTATCTTTCAATACAGCCGCAGATGCTCTGACAGCGCACGGAGATCAGGAAACTCCGCAGGTAATTATGGGGAAGAATCAGCAGAAAGCTTTCAGTATGTTTAACACCTGCCTGTGAAAATAAGTATCAATATTTGTTCTGTTTCCTCAGACGGATGAAGAGCCGCTGGTTTATTCTGTAGCAATTTTCACTCGTGGAAAAATTAAAACCTGCAGAGGAAAACCGCATCAGTACTGATTTCAAGGCTTCTGAGCTGAATTACCATCGTTACACTTTGACCATAACTCCTGCCTTTTTTTAAAAAAAAATTAAATTTACATATTCTTCTACATAACTAATAGTTTATATTTTTTTCTTTTTCACATTTTATTAACAGTGTTATGGACTGAAATAAATTCAAATGCTCATTCTTATTACGCTTTTGCAGTAGATGTAAACATCATGTAGTTTTTCTCAATTTATTGTCCCTTTTCTTGCATACAGTTATCTTTCTCCATGGTAATGTAATGTACTAAAAGGACAGAGTGGCTACAGAGGATGTATTGCTTCCTTCTCAATAGACAAATACATAACGGTGTACTTTAATACAATAATATGGCATTTAAAAAGCTTTAATGAAATCATGTTAACTAGTTAATAAAATGTCCAAGTATTCAGTGTGATTATTTTTTTCTTTTTGCCTTTCTTTTTTGTAAGCTATGAACATCATGATCTGAAAATATCTCAGTTAATTTAGTTTAGGTCTTTCTTATTACTATTTTATGCAACATTATCTGTGTATCTACAGTGTATAATAATATAAATATTAACTAATAGTCATAAATATTGTTAATATTTATCAATGTTGCACGTAAACCAGAGGGAAATCAAACTGGATTCCGTCAGTAATTATGAGTTTATCAAAAGTAAACATTAAAATTATAGTAAAGGAAAATTGTCAGGTGATGCTCCAGACGAGCGGAGTTGGTCCAAATCAGTTGTAGAAATTCAGATGATCTCACTGCTTCAAGACAGATTAATATTCAAAGAGTACTGTTCAACATTAATATATTTGAGGCATAGCTGTGTAATCCTTTGAATTTCACACTAATAAGGTTCCTGGTTCGAACCCCAGCTGGTGCAGCCGTGAGGCGCTGCCAGCTCAATCAATCCCAGGAGGAAAAGAACCAAGAGAAGGAGAGTTAGGTTAACCGAACACTTGGCATACCTCAGCATGATGTGCAATGCGTCTTTTGGAAATTGAAGAAGTGTAGGACAAAAAAGCGGTCAGTCGGGAAAAAACAACAATCTATATACCAAATATTGACTTTAAAGATCATTAGATAAGCTGGGTTTTTTTTTTTTTGCTTTATAGAATTTTCCCATGTATTTCAATAAATCATTGCACCTATTTCTCATTTTCCTGCAAAATGTAAATGAGAGGTGGCTCAAGATTTTGCACAACACTTTATTTTATAATCGTGTGTCTCTCAGTGTTAAATACAGTGCCCAATCCCAGGAGTGTGGTTTATAGAATGAACTACAATGTGAAACTGCCAGACCAAAAGAAATAAAGATATTTAAATGCCCTTATTTCTTATTTCGACACCGTGGACATAATTTTCTACTTTAAAACAGGCGATAAAGTACTCATTCTGTAACTAGCTAACAATACTTTACTAAATGAGCAACCTGATGTTGATTGAGGTGTAAAACTAGCTATTTTTGAGGTCACAAATCCAACACGTCCCAGGCTGCTCCCGATGTGTTCATCGGAGTGTTAATGTGTGTATGAATGTGTAAATGCAAACATGCTGTATAAAGCCCTTTGAGCGCTCAAGTAGAATAGAAGAGAGCGATATAAGAACTAGTCCACATAATTTACACTTATACCTCTCTCAGCATCCAACGGTGGGTACCAGTCAAATATGAAATGTGGAAATCCTGTGGCACGCTCTGCAACTTAGACCACTTGCATGTTTAACTAGGTAATTTTAACAATATGATCTTCCCCTGATTTGAAAAAAAACAAACAAAAAAAAGAATATATTTGATGGCCAAATATGGCCAATGTTAAAAACCACCACCAACAACAACAAAAAACAGTATATCTCTTCTGTCTGAAGTTACTGGAAATGTGCTTATGTCACTAAAGAGCTGTGCAGCTAAAACAAATATTGTCCACCCTCTGAAAATCAGCACTGGTAATTTGTATAATCTGTAAATATGACGTTTAAGTTTCACACTTAAGCATCCTCTATTTGTCGTAAAGATAAATGCATGTAAAGTGCATGCAAGTGTTCACATTGTTAGCTAGAGCACAGTATTGTAGCTCAGGTACGGAACAGAAGGTGTGCTTGTTGTTGTCTGTTTGAACCAGAGACCTAACCTAGATTTATTATCTAAACTTAAGCCGACAGGAAGTGAAAATTAAAGTAGTCACCGAGTAAAAGGAAAGGCTGAAGATGGTTCCAGATAGGACTTAAACCCACTAACACACCTTTATTATAACATGAACTTTTTGCCATTCTAAAGTGAAAAGAATCCAACATGTCTGTCGAGAAACACTGACATGGATTGTTTGAAATGGTAGAAACAAAATAAAAAAAGTGGATAACGAAGATGAAGCAACTGCAAGATGAGCTCCTAACATGCATTCGAAAAGAGAGTTACATTTAATTAAAATGAGTTACTGGATAAAGAAGAGGTGATATAGCCCTGACCTGGACGAGAGCAATGTGACAGGAAGTGGCCTTGAATGTGTAAGCTGTGAGAACCAATCAGATCCATTTGACAGTGTGACATAAAACGCCCATAATACAGTGGTGTGAAAAAGTGTTTCCCCCTTCCTCATTTCCTTTTTTTTGGCATGTTTGTCACACTTAAGTGTTTCGGAACATCAAACCAATTTAAACAATAGTCAAGGACAACACAAGCAAACACAAAATGCAAGTTGTAAATGAAGGTGTTTATTAGTGAAGGTGAAAAAAAATCCAAACCAT
>VUQK01019095.1:21826-48283 GCA_015106715.1 Bujurquina vittata | reverse complement strand
AAAATCAAAGATCAAGGTGCGATTGAAGTGCACCTTTCAGTTTTAATTCAAGGGGTTTAACAAAAGCATTGCATTAATTGTTTACAAGTTTCACCCATTTTTAAACAAAAATGCATGCAGAAAGACCCGCAACTGACGCCAGCTGCAGTAAAAGCCTAGCAGAGAATCTCAATGAAGGAAACGGCAAGTGATGATTTGGTTTGGACTTCAGACTGCAAAACCAATTATATTTAAAATGCCTTTCACTTTAGTTCGTCCAGTTACTTCTGCACCTCTGAAAATGGTTCCACTAATATCTAAACAGTTAATGCAATACTTTTGTCATACCCCTTGATTTAAAGCTGAAAATCTGCAGTTCAATCACATTTTGATTGATTTAAAATCCACTGCAGTGGTGTACAGAGGCACAACTACAAATAAGAGTGTCTGTCCAAAAAAACAAACAAACAAAAAAAAAAAGCTTATGCATTCCCCAATAACATTTGATATAGCAGCTTTCATTGTTATTAGTAGACTATCTTTACTTACTTTCAGGGGTCACCTCTGTAGACTTGGTAAAGTTAGGTGTGGTGCGTTTAAAGACCTTAGTTCTCTCGCCGCCAACAACCACCTGAGCTCCCAGCAAGGGCACCAACACTGCCAGACTCTGCAGTGTCATGGCAACCAGAGAATCATTGGTATCTCTCATTCCTAACAAAACCTAAAAGAGAGTAGCAAACAAGAGAAAATAATTAAGAGATAGTTGCATTTGACTTATGTTCATCTCAAACTTTAAATTACATAATATTGGTTACAATTTTGGAGTAAGCCATTTAACCCTGCTTTGAGCCATTACACCAGGATAACCTAATCTCCCTTTGACTGGGGCTTCTTGAGTATTTTTCAAAACATAACTTATTCCTTAACCTGAAACACTAACCCTTAACTGTTTCAGTTTGACAACAAAGCTAAACACTCTGCTGCTTTACTGACACCCCACCTGAGGTAGGATCTGGTTTTTGAGTTCATCGTGGGAGAAAAACTCAGCGTAGATGTGGATGTGGCCCAGCAGCACGATTCGAACGTGTTCCTCATTGACCTTGTAGAGCTTGAGAAGCTGAGGAATCACATGCTTATGGTAAAGGGACACAGACAGCAGGCAATCTTCACCGCTACCACCACCACTGGGATCTGTCCACAAAGGAAAATAAATAAGCAGCAACTACTTTAAAGTTTATATAACATTTGTGCGTGTCAGATACATCTCAGTATTTGCCTCTCTTTGAAATGGGGATTAGTATATCTGAGTTTTTTCAAGCAAATTTTGATAAAACGCCATCTCACCCTTCTTTGGCCTTAAAAGATGAGGAAGAAAGCTTTTTACAGCCATGGGCTCTGCAAAAACGAGAGAGTTGAGGAGTTTGGGGACAAGGCGTGTAGCTATCAGTTCTTCAGGAAGGCTCTGGACCCGATCTAGAAGAAACCTAAAAAACATACAACCAGCACATTATGTAACTACGGGACTATATAAGAATACCAGTTTATGAAAATCTTGAGTATGGACTACACTAAGAATAAAAGTATTTTAATCTAAATCCACTGCAACAACAAAGAATGACACATATGACAAGACCACCATATTATTTCTTACTTAAAGAATTCATTCTTTTCTTCTTCCAACTTTAAGGTGAGACTTTTCAAAAAATTCATCACTTCCAGAAAGTCATTCCTGTCGACAGAAAATATTTGCGTGAAAAAAAATTATCCAAGTATGTACTGATGACTGCAAATCAAGCATGACCACACTAACCTGAAAAAGTCATGAGTGAGCAAGAAACTGAGTGGAGGTCGGGACATGGGGTCAGAGTTCAGCAGGCCTGCCTGTAGGGTCTTTGTCAGGCTGGCAGAGAGCTCCTGTGACACTGAAAAGAACACAATAAATGTATGAGAATGTACATGCATGACAAACGTAACAAGGTGAAATGTAATAGTCAAGATCATCTCTACTTACCATAGCCATTAAGGAGAGGAATAAGAGACTCCACCATCATCCCAAAAGAGTAACAGTCCCGAGAGTAAGCATGTTTATCCGGAAGGATTTTAAAGCCCTCCACCTGTCAACAAAACGCTTCTTCAAAACCTGTCACCAAAGTGGGAAGTTCTCCTATTGGTCAATCATTATGCTTAACCTGCTTACCTGCTCTTCTGGAGGAATGCAGCTGGCCTCTCTTGCATTCTGAATGCTTGTGAGGAACTGAGGAGTTAAGGCAAAGGCAAAATTAAAAATAAACTTGATACATTACAGAGTGATTCTTCAAATGTCTGGTCACTCTTTTTTTTGTAGATATAATTAAAGATTTTAATTTTTAGAAAGCCCATAAGAGTAGAAGATATAAAACATTTTCTATCAAGACATTTACAGATCCCATTAAAAATCCAAAGTATTTTTGCAAAGCACATCACAGATGTTAGCAAGCTTAAACCTCCATTTTAATGCCTAGCCTCATACCTATCCACCTATATAAGTGAATGAGGAAAATAATATGGTGGGCCTCACAGCTACTGTATAACATTATGTAGAACATTAACATGCCTCTCTACTCTTTATCAAGTGAATCCTAGAGCGTGTGATACATGCTCTAGGATTTATTAAAAATAAATGTTTGAGAACACCCTGTGTTTTGAATTTTTAAGCTCTGAGAAATACACAACATCTTTGACGGAGCAGGAGGACAATGGAAGAGTATGCCATTTAAATTATTTTATATTTGCTTTTCATTTTTAATATACCTTTTTCTTATACCCAATGTTGCTTTATTTGCTGATTGTTTTCCATTTTGTTCTGTGAAGCACTCCAACTTTGTTTTTAAAATAATTTAAAAGATTAGACACACTGGCGTGAGTAATGTAAGAGTGGACTGGGTTAGGATCCAACCCGACTTCTTACATTCCAGTGATATTTTTAATATCACTTCTCAAAGATGATGAAGAGATTCAGGCAGTCAAAGCAAGCATATTAAAATTGCTGAACGCCTACAGATTGCAGTTAAAATAGTTCTATGTTTGTCTAAATCTTTGCCAAGCTAGCATTAGTTGAGTGAACACATGCTAACTGTATAGTGGTATTATAGTCATGTGAAAAAAAGTTTTCCCAGGACTCTATGCAGTCCTATGATGCTAATCAAACTCACTTGATTAACTGATCATCATCGAGTGTGACCATCTTTATTAAAGCAGAAGTTTATTTTTTTATTTTCAGTTTTGGAGCAATCAGGTGTACGTAAACACAATGTCACAATTTTCCCAGGAGTGGACCTCCCAGTATGTTCACCCCAAAGTCACACCATGCTATGTTCAGAGAAATGACAAAGAAGCATGGTTGTGGAGAGGTGATGATTTGGGCTGGTTCTGCAGCCTCTGGACATGGGCACCTTACAGGCATTGAGTCAACTATGAACTTCTCTGTGTACAAAAGTATTCTAAAGTTCTACGTGAGAAACTCTGTCCAACAGCTAAAGCTTGGCCAAAGTTCAGTCATACAGCAAGACAATGATCTTAACCCAACCGAAATGTTGTGACACCACTTTAAGAGAGCTGTTCATAAATGAATGCCCACAAACCTTAATGAATGGAAGCAACACCTTAAAAAAGGGTGGGCCAAAATTCCTCTATGATGCGAGAGTGAGACAGTCATACAGCAAATTACTTCAAGCTGTTAAAGGTGGTTTTACAAGCTACTACATCATGAGGTGTGCTTAGTTTTTTTACAGGAATGTAAACAGTCCTTTGGATACTTTTTTCCCTATGACTGTCCATATGCTTTAATTGTACTTCTTACCTCAGGAGTTGCTTCAGAGAACTTGCAGACGGTCTCCATCCCACCCAGTTTCCAATGGCCATCATCACTGACAAATACAGATGAAATACAGACGTTGTTGTGACTTGACTTACCCTGGTGGAAGAGGAGGAGAAGTTAGAAACTCATGAATATTCACATGTGTAACACAGATGGATGAACAAACACCAAAGGATCAATGGCTACTGTAAAACATGAAACTGCACCTTATCAGTTTTCCTTCCGCGATAATACCTTGAGGACAACTTGTCTTCCCACCCTCTTGTTTTTTTAAAATCACATGCCTTAATAATCACGCAGAGACTACTTTGAGAAACACTCACCCTCTCATGCAGGAACACAAGTGCCTGCAGGAGGTCGTAAATGCCTGCACAGATTTCCTCTGGGGAGAGGCTGTCCAGCAGCAGCTGCAGGGGTTGCACATGCTCCGTCACCAGGTGGATGCCACCATCCTGCACCGAACAGGACAGGAAACGCAGCAGACACGGGTGCCTCAGCGTCTTTAGGTGCTGCATGAAATGCGAGGATTAAAGGGACGTACGGCTAACACGTAGTTAATATTTAAAAGATTCGAATTAATAAAAATGCTGGCATAAGCGAACAGCGACATCCGGACAGAGGTACACACCTTGGCAGCTTTGTTGACTTTGTCTTCATTGCCACGCTTGTGAACAAACACAGAAGCAGGCTTTCCATCCTGGAGCACCGCCGAGTACATAGTGGGTCCGGAGGGCAGAGTCAGGAGCGGCTCCTCCAGGGTGCAGCTCCGCACCGCGCTGCTCTCTGCACCCATGACCGCGCTCGTTTCTTCCTCAGCCAGTCAGGTCATAAACTTTGCAAGCCAGGCGTGATACGTGGCAGTGTGAAGGCCTGTCGGTAAACACACACAGACAAGAACACTTGTCACAGAGTTAAGCTGACATACCGGTACCTGTGTCAGTGAACAGGATGTACCATTTACTGACAAGTTAGCTAGCGTTAGTTGTCTAGCAGGCTAACCTTAGCGCTACGTTAGCAAGCTTGTCATTGCTGCCCCTGTCGGTAGTTTTTCCGCCTCCAAACAATCATGCCAGTCGAAGTGTACCTCTGATTTTTTTCAAGGGGTTTGCAAACTGCTATAAAAGTCCAAAATCTCCCCCCTTTGCTGCTTGTCAAATTAGCGATGCTAACGTGGAGCAAGAGCTGTGCTGTAAACAAGGACTTTTCCGGTAAAAGACGAAACCACAGAGGAGGGGATTGTACCCTCAAAAATGTTAGTAATTAGACAGTTTTCTGATTTAATTAATGTTTTTGAAATTATTTTCAATAAATAAATGTTTAGAACACACTCATCATAAGATTTTCTATTAATAGCCTTAATTGTAAGCGTGGAATTGATACAAAAGAACTAATACCCCTAGTCTTTAAGCTAATGGTTGCGACCAAAGTGGTGCGAGTTAACGCAAGTAGTCAGCGGAGAGTTGAGTGCCATATGGTGTCTGAAGTGAAAATAGAAACTGTCACTATCTATCTGACTGAAACTCTAAAAAGCATACAGTTTAGGTATCAGGAAAAGTGGGTGTGTTCTCCCTAATATTCGTTTAACTACTACTACAACAAAGTTAAGAAGCTGCTAGGGGACATTTAAAGCACAATTAATAATGATTCTGCTTTATTACAATGATGATGGGATAATATAAGGAATCCAAATCACAGCTAGGCTATATCAAATAAAACATCTAAACATTATTAGTTCCGCATCATTTGTATGGATTTATAAATGGGGTATGTGCAGGTAAAGCCATCATGAGATGTTAAAACTAAAAGAATGCATTCCAAACTTTATTTCTATCTGTGTTTATAATTGATATGTTTCAAATATGCTTTACATTGCCTGTGAATTAAAACATCCCCACCCCCACCAATACCAGATTTTTAAAAAAAACAGTACTATGGTTTGCAGGGTTGTCTGGTGGTTAGAAATATCACCTCACAGGAAGAAGGTTCTGGGTTCAAATCTCGACTTGAGCTTTTCAGTGTGGAGTTTGCATGTTCTCCCTGGGCCCTCAGGTGTCCTCTGGCCCTGTGACACTAGCCCCATCATGACCTTGAGTTGCATAAGCAAAAGAAAATGGCTGGATGTCAATATTAAATATTAGGACATTTTTTTTAAAAAATCACATATTTCAAAGTTATATTGAATAGGGAAAATGATTCCCATGTTTATTAACTTTTCAGAAATGTGTTTCACAAACTAGTAACTTGACTCTCCACTGGTGGTGTGAGTCACCTTACTGTGAACAATGGAGTCACAGCACGCTCTGCTGGGCAAACTCTGTGATGACACAACTTCATAATGATCTTTTCTGCACTATGTTCTGTATCTGTGGACCAAAATATTAGTCTGGCTCTGTGTGGGTAACATTGCTTTTTTATCAGTGGTGTGATAATCACTAATGAAGAGAAGCTGAAAGAATGCTTGTCCTACCACCTGGAGGTAATGGTACAACATTCAGTAAACACACACACACTTTTTTTTAAAGAAATAAAGTTTAATTTAATAAGTGGAAAATTCTGCTATTACCCTGTCAGTATCTCACTTCAACTGCTCAAAATGCCTTGCTGGTTTCCTCTTCAGGAAACAGCAAAACCTCTTCCTAGCTGCTGATAAGTCTTCATACAGCAGCAAACAAAAACACACCTTCCTCACAGGAAGCGACGGTTTTGATCAGATGTGAAATTGGTTTGGTTACCTCAGCAACCAACTAGAACAACCACACAAAGAAAAAAAAATCCAACCACTCATGCTCAACTTTTATGCTGACAGGAGGAACCAAAATGGATGAGCTCGGTAAGACAACTTTCTGCCATGTTTTACATTCATGATTGTTCTCAGACTAACCAGTGATACAACTTACAATTGAGGCTGAAGCTTTAAGTAAAATCAGGAATGGATTTATTGACAAGGTGACATGCACAATCAAGAGACTGTGTTCTTGGAATATAATCGCAGTGTCTTGTGTGTTCACAGACTCATTTATACAGCAGACTATAAGTCCAGTATTTAATGATGCAGTTAATTGGAAGCTATTTGTATGCCATTGTTCTCGTGTCTTACCTCTGATTTGTAGCGCTCTGCATGTAGTAGTGCACTACAAATCCGAACATAATGGCATTTTACAAGAAGTCGTTATGTCCACACACTGTTAGGGTGGAATGAAATAAGGGAGAAGGTTCACAACATCATAAAATGCTTTTCTGAGATGTAAAGACGTTGTCCGATGTTGATAGGATTTTCAAAGACATTACCTTTAAGATTAACTAGTTTTTTGACAGCCACTCTTCTTCTAGGTAAAACACGTACTCATTACAAAAGCTTCCTGTTTCCTTAGATGCGTGGTTTACACTGTATGGAGGAGAGAGTTCGAGTTGCTGTAATAAATGCCTCCAAAATCTTGCAAAATAATCACAAGTTTCACTTCTGCAGTGTGGTATGCCATTACTTCCTGAGGAAGCTGACTTGCATGAGCAACCTAAATGTGCCAACACCTTGATCTGTACATTGAGGTGCACTGTAACTCACTTCACAGAAAATATTTCACTTTGCACGAATGATACGCATACAGTCTAATAATAAACACCCTCAAAGAACAATCAGTGTGAAAGAACAATGTATGCCGTGGTTGAGCAAATGCTGTCCTTTATGAATAGTTGGCTGCATGAGTATTTGGTTGTGGTTTAAAGAGTTATGATCTGTATCGTGCCACAGATTTGCTGTTGGAGGAGCTGGCCCTGAATCCGGTCAGTTCAAACAGTGTCCCTGAGAAAAAGAATGATGCTGCAATTAATAAGGTGAAGACAAAACTCATAAAACATGAGTTTATACAGTTTGAGTTTTATTCCCCATTTCATTTGTAAATGAAACCTGAAATTAAATTTAACCTCCTGAGACCCTGCATCCACATATGGGGACATTACATTTTGGCTTTGCTGCACCTTATACTTCGTTGTGCTAAATTTTGTTTTATACTTTGTTAAGTCATGTTGTTTTTGTTGTTTTATGCTGTAAAATAACCCCATTGTCCACATCTGTGGGCATTTTTTTTCCTCACAAAAGGATGTAACAACCATGTAACAAAATGCAACTGCTTGTTCAAAGAGGAATCTTAGTTCATATACATATCAGGTCCATCTAATCACAAATATCTAAGAGAAATTAAAAATACTTCGCAAGCAGGAGTTCCGGTCTCAGGAGGCTAAATAAAACAGCTTAAAAGTTAACATGTAATTTTGCTTCTTGAAGCATAGTAACTTCAGTACATTTTGGTTGTGTCCACAGGTGCCAAGTGATGTTCGTGCTGGGCTTACCAAAAATGAAAAAGTCTCAGCATCCTCAAATGTGTACAGGTAAAACTCAAGCTTGAACCTGTCTGATTAATTAATTGATGAATTCCTTTTTCTTTTCTTTTTTTTTAAGTTTACTGTCAAGGCAGAACTATTTTTTCATCCAAACCACAGCCAAGAAGAGAATAGCAAATATTGTCAAAGTTAAAGCATTGTCACCCAGTAGATTCTGGACTCTGTGTATACATTATCTGTGATGCTTTGCGGATTTTCTTAAATCACTTGGACACCTTACCTCCACTGCCATCACATTAGCCATACAGTACATACTCATTTTGTTTATTAAACTCTGACTCATAATGCATACTGCGTATGCTGTGTATATAGTGTTTTTGATGTACATGTGTGTGTATATATATATATATTTTTTTTTCTTTGTACTGAGCTGCTGTAATGTATAATAATAATATAATAATGTATAATATAAATTATTAACAATATTACTGGACGTTAGTTTTAAATTTTAAAATATTCATGTTTTGCCCCTCTCCTGGATTTAGTGATGTTCCAACTCCTGTGCCAGCCTTTCTGGAACCGGACTCACCCACTCAGGAGCTGGACTCAATCTTGCAAGACCTGATGGGTCTAGCAGAGGGGGTCAGTACAGCCTCAGATTCATGATTCAAAATAATCATTGTTGGAGTTTTAAAAATTAGTGGAAAGATTAGGTTATCAGCAGAGGGCAGCATTGTACTAATGTCAGCCTCAAGTTGTTAAACCAATAAGCATGTTATTTTTAAACTTTAAAAATACTCAGATTAAATATGTAGATAAACATAACAGAAACATTTTAATTACAACTGTAACTAAAACTAACACTTATTCTCTTCCTACATTTTTTGTGCCATCATTTAGGGTCCAGAACCTCCAACCACCCCACCACTACTTTCACAAAAACAGTCCATGAAAAAGCAAACAGAAGGTGGCCAACAGGAGAACAAGGAGAGCAGCAGCAGCAACAGTCTAGCAGGTTCAGATGCAAAAGCCTCAACCCAAAGAAAGAAAACAGACACGATAGATGACCTGCTGGGAGGGTTGAGCACTGACCTGGAGAAGATCGGCGTGCGCACCATAGCCAAGGGCCACTGTGCTTCCTGCAACAAATGCATTGTAGGAAAGGTACAATCTGGACCTACAGGACAGAAAGAAGAGAATTTGGCACCGTGGCAGCAAATTGTGGAAATTCAAACAAGATGAAAGAGATCAACACCTCTTGTTCCTTCTTTCACTTGCATGTCCTTTCTCCAGATGATCACAGCACTGGGTAAAGTGTGGCACCCTGAACACTTTTTGTGTGCGGTGTGTAAGATGGAGCTGAGCACCACAGGCTTCTTTGAGAGAGAGGGACGGCCGTACTGTGACAAAGACTACCATCAGCTCTTCTCACCACGCTGTGCCTATTGCAAGGGGCCTATTTTGCAGGTGAGGAGAACTTTATTCATTTACAACCATACATCAGAATAGAAAGTAATATTGAAAAAAAAAAAGTTACAAATTTTCTCCACTAAAGTTAAAATCATTTCATGTCATAATGAAGTAATTTTGGTGGAAAATGCATACAGAAAATGAGCAAAATACCAATTTGGAACTCTGGTATCCAAATGCCACTCAAATTCAGCTGCCCCTATGTTTGATTTAAGCTATAATTTGTTCTGTCATATATTACATCCATTTATTTACACAATAATCTTTTGAAGATTGGATGATGACATACAGAAGTATATAATCAATTTTTCTCCACATATCCCACATGTCATCCTAATAAAGAAAACACAAAACCAGAGTGGGATTCTGCAAACATGCTGCAGACCAAAGTCATTAATCAGAAACTAATGCAACTTCTTCGATGTTTCACTTTATGTGGTTCACAATTCGCATTTTTGTGTTTCCTGACATTTGAACATGTGAGTTGAGACAAACCTTACTACTCCTCAAAGAAAGTAAATTGATGATATAATATTTCTGGCTGGTTTAGAACATCTTGACAGCCCTGGACCAGACCTGGCACCCAGAGCACTTCTTCTGTACACACTGCGGAGGCCTGTTTGGAGAGGAAGGTGAGAGATTTGTGCATTAATTTCTCTCCAACAGGAACCACAACTTCAGCAAATAATTCTTGTATCTATCCTAGGTTTTCTAGAAAAGGATGGGAAGCCATATTGCTGTAAGGATTTCTACCACATCTTCGCTCCCAAGTGCTCAGGCTGTGGGGAGTCCGTGCGGGAGAATTACCTGACTGCAGCCAATGGCACCTGGCATCCAGAATGCTTCGTCTGCGCAGTGAGCCTCTTACCTCAGACCACACACAGCTCTGGCTTGCATACAGGCCTGAGAATAAATGAGAAAAGATACCCGCACATTTGCTTTATTTGCAACATTGTGACCTCAACGCTGATGAAAACCATATGCCCGATGAATACTCTGTCGTTAGAAATGATGCAGATAAATCAAGGAAACCATATTCCTCACTGTGGGTATCTTTAACATTCTCTTCAAACCTATTTCTGTACGTAGCATCTGGCCAAAAATGGTTCAATGTGCCTCTTTGCTTTACTTAACAAGAACGATTGTCAAATATAAAATGCTGTCAGTAGAAATGCTCCGACTAGAAGTAGCAACTGCAATTTTAAAAATGTGTTCATAGTGTTTCTGGTAGGTACTGTAATATGAGATCCATAAACCAGACCATAAAACACATCTTATTTCTTAAAACCTGTCACTTAAAATTATAACTAACATGCCACATCACATATACAATACATCCAACTATAAATGTCTCAGGTAATCATTGCAACCAACTGCCATTAATGCAGAAACTAAACATTATTTTATACAAAGCAGGCATTATCAAAAAAGGTTAATTTAACCTGGTACCTAATAACCTAAATCTAATTCCAGCAGGCTGGAGGTCAAACACTCCATACAAAGGATGAAGTGGGCTTTTTAATCAACCTACTGATAAAAATAAATAAAGCAGGTTAAACAATTTAGGACCTCTGATCTTCCTAGCCACTTTTTCTGTTTCACAGCAACAGTAGAAACATTTCCATATCATGAGTCATTAGCGTCCTGCAAACCCCAGCTGAAGTTCCACTGGAAGTGAAGTCATTAATAATGCTGCTGTCACAGTGTTATTCTCATCACACATCCACTACTTATGAATTGCTTTGTTTTGACTGTAATCTATATGAAAACAGTGCAAAACTGTGATACATATCTGTTGTTTTAGCTTGTTTTTAAGAATCACCTGACACCAACGCTGAACAAACCAACCTTTTGATGAACACAAGTGCTTCTCCTGTACATAATGGATTATTACATTCAGGTGTTCCAAGGCTCTGGAGCTGTTCGTGCTGGCCCACTGTCATTTCTTACTGGCACATAATAAATGGAACAGTGCTACTGCTGATGTTAACAGTTACACCTGTGCTTTTACTGCTACGGTATGACAAGTCAAAGTGTCTGCCAAGAGAAATGACTAATCAAATTCAGGACCATATGCAGTGCCGCTGCTGTACATGTAGGGTCCATTTATGCTTTAGCGGTTATTAACGGATTTTTAAGAGAAACACAGCTGTAACACGCCTTTAGTTCTCATATTAAGGATCCATTCCATGTGATTTTGCAGCCCTGTCACTTCATTATGACGCTATAACAGTTGACCATTTTCCGGGAGCTTGGTTTCCCTTCACTGAAGAAAAATATCACATTACAGAGATTTAAAATGCATGATGGATTTGAGTGAGATTTTTCTGTAAAAGTTAGATTATCATTGTAATGTATTTAAGCAGTGACAGGTATAACATGTTGGGTGTTTTGTACCACTGTACATATGAGCTGAGTAAGACTTTAATTTTTTGAAGCTAATAAAGCAATTCATTCCTATGCTTGCAAGGTCTAGAAAATCAGTAAAGTTAAATTCTTGTAAGATTTTTCAAGGTTATGCTTTTTCTGCCATAACACAATGCCTAACCCTTTTTCTATCCTTCCTCTCTTCTGCTGCACAGGACTGCCTGAAGCCCTTCACTGATGGCTGTTTCATGGAGTTGGATGGTCGTCCCCTCTGCTCGGTGCACTTTCACTCCAGGCAGGGCACTCTGTGCGGTGGCTGTGGCGAGCCCATCATCGGCCGCTGCATCTCTGCTCTGGATCGCAAGTTTCACCCCGAGCATTTTGTGTGTGCCTTTTGTCTGCGGCAGCTCAGCCAGGGCATCTTCAAGGAGCAAAAAGGGAAGCCATACTGCTCAGCTTGCTTTGACAAACTCTTTGTCTGAGACTTATACAATCACGAGACATAAATCATACAATAAAAACAAAACAGATTCAAATGCTACATCACTGTCTTTGCTGAGTTTAGAAGCTCTTCTGTGAATGAATGGCAAAACAAAATGAAGCAACAGTACAATTCTTACATTGCATTACATTATAATTTATGGGTCTATTTTTCTAAACTAACATGATTGATAGTATGTAACCATAAGAGAAATATACACTTAGCAATAGATTATATGAAGGGAACATACTATCATAGCTACATAATTAATTAGATGGCTATGAAAAATACAAATTTCCCTTTACAAAAATAAATGTGAGGTTTGAATGGTTCTATAAAGCGTATCGCTTGGTATAAAATTTATGGGATTTCATACATCATGATGACAAAATTTATAGGTGGAGTAAGAAAAACACAAATGTGCTGTTTTAGTCCATGCTTTCCATTAAGCTATCCTCAGTTTGCTGTAAGACTTGGCAGTGCAGAGATGCTCTCTCGCAGTATGGAACAGTTTGTCAAGGTGTTTGTCTATGTGGCCTGATAGCTTGTATTGGCAATGACTGGCACTGAATCGGCATGCCAACCAGAGTTTCCTCTTACCCTGACTGACCACTTGGCCTCTGGCATGCACTGAATTCAGACAGCCTCTTCATTCTCCACACAGGCTCTTTTATAGCCATGCACGGAAGATTAATGGAGGTGGTGAGGTTAACAAAGGTGGTTTCAGAAGGAGCTCCTTCACATCACTGCATCTCTTTAGAAACTCACTTTGACTCCTGAGGGATGACTAAACCACAAAGTGTTTTAATGCTTTTGAGGCTGTTGGCGTATTTGGGCTTATTTTATTATGGGCAGATGATGTGTGAAGGTGAGGCATTTGAAGCTCAGGTGGGATGTACTGTCTTTTTAGCAGAAGAAATCTTTCTTTTGCGTGAATTTTGTAATCAATTCTGCAGAATTGCATCATGACCAAGTTTGTGTTTTGCATGAGCTTAAACTGAAATTTCCAAACAGCACTGATTTGGTAAGCTCTTGAATTCTCTCAAAATTCTGTCAATTTTTTTTTTGTTTAGCATGATTGCTTATGGCTGATATCTGAATTTTTACAGTTACAAAATTGAAGGCTACTGGTTCATTGGAAAAATCATTTGCAGTGTTTTTTAATTCACTGTGTAACCAATGCTAATCAATCTTGCCAGAAATTTTCTCACTATTAACCCCTGTAACATGATGAGTTCACTATTATCACCAATACCAAACTGTTTCTTATCTTATCTTCAGATGAACACTGGCTACTCTTTGAGTTCTCTTCAGTTTTGCTGAAGCAGGCCACTTCGGCTTGCGTGTGACCCTACAGTAGTTTGTGAGTGAGAACGGAGGTGTGCATTAATCATGCTGTCATCACTTTCAGACCTGGTCCCTGAGGCCTCTACAGAATATGGACCTTGCATCATGGAAGAATTGTGAATGTATCATACGCAGTCAGAATCCAAGATTGCAAGTGTTTAGTGGTCTAACAGACTTCTGCCCAGACTGCTAGAAAAGACTTACTATAATGATAATTGTAAGAAATGCTTGAAGACGCCTCACACATTTGCTGCTGTGTTTCCAGCATGAGTCATACGCAGAACATCATCTTGGGATATGATCTGATGTGAAACCCTGGCATGTAATACAATTGTAAAATGTCACCCTGTCATATGATAGTATTAAACATATCTCTTTCTGGATGAAGCACTTTTGCAAATGATTGCTATTATGTGTGGACCTAACACTGCCAAAACTGTGTTATGAATGGAAAAGACTTAGTTTAATGCTGTCTTTTCCACTAATGGCTTCAAAGAACTAAATATAAACTAGCAAATAGTTTACAAAAAAAAGTGAACATTGCTCGTAGCTTTCCAGTCTCAAAGCAGAAAACAAATTTGATATGGCTAATAAAAAAAAATCTGATGTTCACAGAAAAATATAGGTGTTTTTACAATATTTTATAGTGAATAGGGAGGAAAAGTACCCTTTGGCACATAGTTAAAAAAAGAAAGCATGAAACGCAAGCAGGGGCCTTTTTAAAAGGAGGCTGAATAAAGCGCACTCTGTGGAAAGCAGAGTGAGTGTAACTCGGGTGACATTTACAGCAGTGAAACAGAGTACGAACGGTCTGGGAGCGCACTGGGCCATGACACGGCAGCTAGAGCTCAATGGGGGACGGAAAAGGAGTGGGGAGTACATTGGGACATAATGGATACTGGTGCTGAGGGATGCAGGGTGAGGAGGGCAGGGGTTGATGAGTGTAGTTGTAAGGGTTTCCCTTGTGTGACACTGAAACTCAACACTCACCTCCTCTCCTGTAAAAAGACTATGTCCACTTGGCCACCCCTGATGGGGATGGAGGAGACGCCTGTCCAGGTCCATACAGCTCCACTGTGGGTCACACGCGGCTTGTCCTACCATACCTAGTGAACCCAGAAACGTTGAACTCATAACTGTAAAACAGGACTTTGGCTCAGACCGACACATTAATCAGTACATTTGCTTTTAGACACGTCCGTGAAAAACACCGTCAGTTGCAACTTTGTCCTGACAATGTGAAAATACAACTCCAGTCAGTGCACTAAAGCATAAATGGGTCAGATTACATCATTACTGGTACTGTGCACAGCATATTTTTAATGAATGTAAACAAGCAATTGCATGTATTAGGGATATATGTGAATGAAGACAGAATACTCTGAAATGAAGATTTAAAGCAAACCAAATAGAATCTAATTTGAAGTGACAAAACTGAAACTGTATGAATTTGGAAATAAATAATTATCATCAATACCATTTTTCCAGTTTTATCATACAAGGACATAATTATGAAAGTTGTTGTTTTCTTTAAAAATAACTGAGTGGAAGATGGTCAAATTCAATCAGGTCATAACTTTTCAAAACTTTTCTGTTTCTATTAAAATATGACCATAACATTTAAATAATATTGCAGTCTGTTCTAAAACACGTTCTCTCAGTGGATCTTCAAGCCTCTCTCTTAACATGCAAGAACAACTACATTCACGCACTTTAGAACAGGAAAGCCTCCTGTTATTTTGACATTAAACGTATCATCAGCCATCTTTGCACAGAGATTCTCTGAGGATAATGCGCATCCCCAAAAATATTATGCCTGTTATCCAACAAAATACTGTAAAAGGGTTTCTGTGTAAATGATTTACATAAATACATTTTCGACAGCGGAGGAAAAGTGACAACTTCAACACCTCAGTAATTACTTCCACACAGAGAGAAGTTGAGCTCAAGTGCAGCTCTACTTTGGGTGTGTTTGTTTTGGCCTTCTGCTAATACAGGGTCACAGGTATCGCACCTGATTCATGACTGGCTCCTCTGTCCAAAGGGAACTTCATGTTGTCCTTGGCTGAACACTGAGTTCCCCTCACTATCTCACACTCTCTCACACACCAGCAGACATATAAATGCACACACACAAACCCCACCAACTTGTAAATACTATTTGGGGAGTTTCTGTTCATGCCATCTTGGCTTTGGTTTATATAATTGCATACACAGACATGCAAAAAGACAACACATGAGTGCTTTGGTTTAGCCACATATTAGGAATAATAAAAATACTTATGCATGCACACAAATCAATTCAAACATGTGCGTCCTATCTTTGGGCTTGGTCAACAAGATCACACACAGATGCAAAACACATGCACAGGCATAAATATATAAACGGCTTTTATGAGTTTAGCATCTGTCTCTCAGTCTCTCTCTGCACAGACAGGAAAACTATGCACTTTTTAGTTTTGGTTGACACAAAGCATATCTGTGCGAGCATCACTGCCCTCCCTGTGTGCTTGCTGATCCTTAACTAAGTCAGCTTTCGGTCTCCAGTTTTATGGGTTAAATGAAGTCAGCTCCAGAGGGGGACTTAATGGGAGGTTTTCAAGACAACTTCAAAAAACTTCTTCTCCTGTTGCTTTGCTACACATCTTTGTCTCATCTTCCTCACATCTCCTGCCAAGTCTCTCAGCTGGACCTCCATGCTCAACAAGAAAAAACTCAGAAAGGGAATGAGAAAGACAGCATGGCGCATTTTATCTGGATCCTAATAACGGCATGGACCAAACTGGCTGGGGTTATGAAAAAGATTTAAGACTGCGAGTTCCTTCTGTATGCTAGACTTTAGTGCCAAGAAGATAGATGGTTTCATTATGCTTTCTCATTGTGTCCATGTGTTGGTTTACTACACAGTGTGCCAGAACTTTACACTTCGTGATATGTTCAGGAAAACCACTCTTGCAATCGATGGATCACAGTGAGAAAATTAAACCCTTCTTGTAACTGTTAGAACACATTTTGAATGGTGGTGAACCTGCAATGATTTAGTTACACTTCTGGAGATAATATGTCACTGCTTTTCAAAATAGTGACATTCAGGTCCAATGGTAAAAAAAAAATTAATTAACCAATCTCTGTCTCTCCATGGCTGCCCTCTGTTGTTTAATAGTTCGGGTAGGAACGTTTGGCTCTTTAAGTGCCAAGGCTAAGGCTTGGACCCGAGGTCAGACACTGAGCATAACAGTGCTTATATGGCTCTGATCCAAATCCGCTGCCTTTGTAGCAGCCACAGCGTGGATCATTATAAGATTTGTTTTAAAGAGTGATGGTTAACCACAATGCGGCCGCGTTGTCTAAGAGCTGAATGGTCTCCTGGGTTTAGACAAACTTGGAAAGGTTTGTTGAAGCCCCACCAGCAGATCAGGGCCGGCCTGTTGATAAATGGCAGCCGCTGCAGTAGGAGCCCAAAAGGCTAACTTCTAGTCAAACTTCAAACTGGTTTGCTATGAAAATCAATCTAAAACTTTGTGGGAACACAAACAGTACAAAACACACTGACCCAAACACAAATTTAACCCTGGAAATGCCAGCAGGAGTTCACAGTAATATCATTAGCAGGTGTCCATTTTACAGCACCTCACCTTTGATAAGTTTGACTGAACATTAATTTCATTTTTGTCGAGAGGAATTTGGTTTGCCCTGGTGGCAGATAAATTAGCAGCTCACTCACAAGCTTTTGGGTTTGTGGAGACATTTTTGTAATCGCTAATCCCCCACTGCTTTCCGAGACACCTTGTTCCCACTAAACCCATTATGATGCAATCATAAGCCCTTGCCTGAACTCAGGCCTAACCAACAGCTATGTGTTGATGGAGCTGGGGTTACTCCTTTGCATAAAAATGATTTAGTGTGCAGTAATTTAAAACCACTGCATTGCTTTCATCAATATAGATTACTTCTCTCTGAGGAAATACTGCAATCCGAAAAAAATATCATGTGCTTAAAATGTAATATTTAATCTTCAAAGTTAAATTCTTTTCAAATGGATTCATTATTTAAACAAAACGGCTGAAATTATTTAAACTAATGTAGTGACACAATTCACTCAAATTCTTGTTTTTTTAAAGGAAAAATACACTTTTTTTAGGTATACAGGTATGTTTTCATGTTTTTTCTGAGTTTTTTGGTCTTGATGAAAATTAAGATGGATACCTTTACAGAAAATATTTCAACTGTATCTATATGAAATATAAAAAAAACAAACAAAAACAATTCAGGTTATTGTGTTTGACATCACAGAAGATGACCTAACTTGGCTGCCTTTTGAGAGCAAAAATAGTGATTCCTTCCCTAAAATATGAAAAAGAAACAAAAGGCATTGACCTGGGGCTTTTCAACACCACATTTTCTTCCTTTCTTACATCAGAAACTTACTCTGATCATCGCTCTCTCTCTCTCTCTCTCCCATCTGCCTTTTTTCCCTTTCACATACTTCATAATCACATAGCAACCAACAAAGCCAAGACAAACAGGAACACAAGGCTTATTCAGTCATTTTTATCAACATCTTCTTCACTTTCCTTCCCTGAATGATGTCTGGCTTTGTAAATATTTCCACTAAACAGTTGAGTCTCCATCAGGGCTTACGGTGGGATTAGAGCTCAAATTACTGACTCTGTGGCTCATTTACTCTCCGAATCCACGGTTTTTACAACAAAGTTGCATGTGGACATGTCCAGTGATATGATAATAGCATGAAATGAGAAACACATTTCTCTTTCCAGTGCTGCAGAAAGGCTTTTATGTGTAATGTTTGATGTTACAAGTTGCAACACATAGAGGATGTGAAAGGCAACGGCACAGACAAAAGTAAAGATTTTCTGTGGCATGAAATTGAGGATCTCAGGCAGAAAAAAATCTAGGAAAAGCAAAAATGATTCAAGTCAAAATTTGTAATTAGCAGTCATGGTTTAGCTGTAATAAAATGTGTACAGTAGAAGTTTCAGTAGACCAACTTGGCATACCTTTGTTTAATTATCCTCCTGTTATCGTTATGACAGCACTGTTTAGCCAACACTGTCTCATCTTGCATCAGGTTCATATTTAGAAACTAGTATTGTCAAAAACATGGTCCAATTACTGTGGCGACAATATCAGTTTGACCCACAAACAACACTAGGCACATTACATTGCATGAGTTTCTAAAACCTCATGCATCATTCTATTATTGCCATCTTTCTATTCGCTCTGCAAAGAGCAATCGATGGCATCAAGCTATGCCTCATTTATCTTCTGACACATTATCGCTGCATGCTGCTAGATAGGCACTGCTGGCTGACCTGCCTAAACGGCTTTCAACACAGTGTTCCACGATCTTACTCAGGAGAGAAGGATGAGTAGCAAGATCATGTGCTTGTCATGTGACATCCCAGACATCCTCGTGGGCAGCTAAGCAGCATGAAATTAAACCAAACCACAAACAATACAAAATATGATTTCAAAGAAACAATTATTTATGCCAGTATAAGCAATAATGTTACAATGGCCCAGAATGGGAAAAGGGCCATTTAGTAGGTTAGAATGACAGAATACCAGACAGCTGCTTTTCCCAGACAGTTCCTGTATAGTCTGGAGCTTTGCTTCTGAGCCTTCTCTGTAGGAGAAAATTAGCTCTAATTAAGATGTATCCAGAGATTATGGCACAGCACTGCAAAAACACAGCAGTAGCTTTCCACTTCAAGATCCCTGTGAGCTTGTACAAATCTCCCACTTTACCATCAAAGCACCTGCCAAACCGTCGCATTTCACAGCAGTTGAAAGATGGAATCCAACAATGATAAAGTATCTTTGAAGTTGTGTTACATGATCTCACAAATGTTTTAATTTATTTTTACTTTATTTGTCCACAAACTATCAATGTTCTTTTCCCCCATCTTAACCCTTTTTCTCCTTACTGGCCAGTCTCAGATGTGACTCTTTTTTGTAACTGTGCTTAGCTTAGATGGTCAACACCCAGAAGTCCCCTCTTCACAGTTCACAAAAATAACTTTAAGGCATCTGTTTCTCAAACTACAGATGTCGATATACTTGTCTTCATGCTCAGGGGCCTCCCACTTCTGTGTCTGTTCAAGTTAGAGTCAGTTTGGCTCTTCTGTAAAGGAGATACAGGAGTGCATATGAAATCGTCAGCTAGATTCGTTTAGCTAGATATCTCAATTTTGGCCAAAATATCACTTAGGCAATTATGCTATTAGGCTAACAAAATATTACTTTTTATTATATATTGTATATTTAAGTAAGAATAGTAGCAAGTATCAGAGGAAAGTTCTTTTGGCTTTTGACCAGTTTGAGACACAAAGTACAGGTGCTACAGAAACTAGCTAAATTTAATTCTTCTTTTGTCAGCCAACATTTTCTGCAGTACCTATGTAATTTGATTGAAAGGCAAGTTTTCTAAAGATTGTCCAACCTTTAAACCTCATAATCTTACATTAGATAATACAGCGTGCCGCTGGAACATGAGGATGATAGCTTCTGAAAATGTAGATGTATAGAAGTCCATTTTTTATAATAATTCTGCTGAAAATGGACTTTGATATACCTACACAGATATTCCTTTAAAATTATGCATCCATCTATTTTCTTAACGGCTTATCTCATTCAGTGTAGTGGGAGGGTAGAGTCTCCTTCTAGCTGTCATGGGGCGAGAGGTCGGCTGCACCCTGGACAGGTAGCAAGTCAATTGCAGGGCCAATCAACTGTCAATTAACCTAAGATGGAAATGAACTGGCATTTATATAGTGCTTTTCTCACTTAACTGATCACTTAGAGTGGTGCAAAGTGCATTAATATAGTGCTTCATTCTACAAAATAATCACTTTGGCTCTCATGGCCAATATAGGATCACCAGTTAACCTAACTGGGAGGACTCTGGGAGGAAACCCCCGCAGGCAGAGGAGAACATGAAGACTCCACACAGAAAAGCAGCTATCAGACTTAAACCCAGGTGCTAACCACTGCACCACCATACCATGTTAAATCATTTTTGTGTTTGTGTTTTGTGTTATTTTAAATGAATATGTGAAATAGGTGTTTCTTTCACAAATAAGGGCATTTCTCTGAGATTTTGTATGACTAAAATTTCCAAGGAACAAATTCAATATGACTACCTGCATATGAAATAGCAGCAAATAAAAGAAAGGAAGAGAAAAGGAGACTTACAAGCAATAGAATCCAAAAGCCTCTTCACCAGACCAGTGGACCGCTGTTTCCTGTGTGCTCGAATTACTTTGTAAATGTTACCCTGTCAACTTCATTTTAGGAGCCTCCAATATCAAAACAGAACTCAGTCATATCTGGGCATGTGCAGTGTGGTGAGTGAGAGGGCAGGACATTGGCTTAGATGTGACTTTCAATCATGGTGATGTGCCTCAGCCTAGTAGACTATGCTAGGCTCAACTCTGGCTCATAAATCAACCGACTGTCTCGCTTCAACTGCAGCGCTCAGAACTCCCCAGAGTGTAATGCATGTTTTAACTCTCTGCAGTCAGACCAGGCTGCTATTGTCAGGCATCTCCTTATTCAGTGGTCAGCAGGGTCATCACGGCAGTCTCCCTTTGTCATGAATCATACATGTTCACTGTACATGACTGGTGTATTATTTTCAAAGCTCATACTGCAAATTTTACTAGAAAGGAATCCAGTTTAATACCAAAAGCAATGGGTCCAAAAAATGCCCATAAACTGAATATTTTATAGCTCTAGAGATAGCAATGGTCTAAACTGAAATAGCTCAAATAATTCTGGACAAATATTCATGGGGCACCAGTTTCTTAATCTGATTCATTTTCTAAGTACATGAAAACTGACCTGTCACATAGACAATTTATCCTGATGGCCTTTAGTAATACCCTGTATTGTCCTCTAGTGCCAATGTGAGGTTTGCTTTGCAGTTTTAAATCAAAATCCTAAAATATCATGGAATGGATTGCCATGACGTTTGGTCTAGGTCAAAAAACAGATGCTCTTCACTACTTCAAGGTTGACAGTTAGCATATTAATGCACAAATACTTTCTATTTTTAAATTTTGTAAAGTTACCAGCTAATATGCTAAAATGTTGGTGGTGATAATACAGTACCATCATGATGCCAACCAAGCATGCAGATGATTGTATCAGGTTTGGACTCACTAGCCAATCACAACAAAGTTAGCTGATGCATCTAACATATGAGATCAACCTTCACTAACTCAGCCAGACGCAGCAGATGGTCGAGGCTGAATTTCTTTTGCAGTTCACCCCGGCTGCTTTGCCTCACAAAAACAGAAAACAATATAGCACTTGTTTTTTGCACATTTGCACTTTTATAGAGATTATGTAGCCAGTTTCTCTTACATTTTAAACTTAATAGTAGAAGAGTAGAACTGAATATTGCAACAAAACACGTCCACTGAATCGTGCTCACATACAGGGATAAATACATATAAATGCTTATGTGTCTACTGATACAGTTTGCGTTACACTTACTGTATTACTGACTTCCCTGTTGGGGCATTAAGGCTAGCAGTTTGCCCCCCACTGGGACCTAAGCATCAGAGCGTAGTCATATTCAGAGTATAATTCATCTTCTGTGAGACCAGGTGGAGACTGGAAGCTGTCATCACGATGTTATTGATGCAATGCATTTAAGTTATGTTCTCAGCTTCGACTGCTATATAAAAAAAGATCACATTCATGCCATACTGATATTCCAAAAAACACGACGCTAGCTTGAAGTACAAATATAGGACAATGTTTAATAATTGTCTGCCTGGCACACATTTCTACAAAGGTAAGTGGTTAATGATATTATTATACACACCACAGCATAACAGACTCACATCCCCTGGAAGCCCAAACAGAGCTCCAGGCAAGACCATAAATAAAATCTAGACATGAAAGCAGAGGCGAAGCTGGTGTATTTTCCTTTTTCAGTCTCATACAGTAGATTACAGTATAAACCATGACACATGTTCAGGATCAGCTGAAGAAGCAGAAAATTACCTCTCTGGGTTTTTCCTGAGAGAACTATTTGTGTATTTGTCTGTGCATGTGTGCATGTGTGTTTGTGTATTTAGTCATAAGGGTCATGCTGTTTAATGTGTTTCTGTTCTTTGTGTGTGTTCAGTTCAGTCATATGAGCAGCATTGCTTAATACGTTCCCTCTGACCTGGTGCATGTGTTTGTGTGTATTTTGTCATAGAAGCCGTGCTGTTTGACATATTTCAAAAGCATGTGCATGTATGGATCTGTGTTTATATCAGTGGCTGTGTGGGTGAATGTGTGTGTAGCTTAGTAGCGCAGCCTGCTTCTCAACAGGCTCTGGGCCTGTTGACAGCTCCACCGCTCCCTGTCAACCACAAGAACAGCTCTATGTGTGAGTGAAGAGTAGCAGTAGGAACATTGCCCAGAGAGCAGAAAGAAGTCTGGGGTTTGTGTGTGCGTCTATGTGTGCGTACCTGCATCAGTGTCTATGCGTGTCTGAGTCGGTGTGTTTATCTGAGCCAGGTTGTTATTATGGAGACAGATCTTGAAAATGCCCTCCTACTTCTCATCCTCCACTGCTCTCTTTCCACAAACCATTAATTTTCGGCACTTGAAATATGGCCTTTAAGCAATAAATTATGTCTGTGTTGTATCAATACAGAGTCATCAGTCAGACCTAATCATCTCCCTTTGCAGCATTCCTGTGTCTCTTCACATCAATTGCTTTCCATCAACACCTTTTCTTTTTGTGTTTCTTTTCTTTTCTCTTGCTCCTTGTGCACTAGCGCTCCCTCCTTCCTTCATGTCTCATATTTAGATGAATGTGTATGTGTAGCTGCACCGATACATGAACTTAAGTTTGGGGGCTAGCTGGACCTGATGAGCCAAGTGTTACAGAACCGTGCACCGATTTTGAAAATATACAGAGCCGAAATCCAAAGGATATGTCTGGGTGGGAAAAGCGGTGTTACAAAGATCCAGAAAAGAACAGATGATAGAGAGAAAGCATAAAATGTCATATTGTGTTACCAAAACAACAATGGATGCTTTCACATCATTCAGCCCCTCTCTGCCCCCAACCTTGCACTGGTTCTGAACTCATAGCTGAAGTCCAGTTTTATCAATCACAGTGGTCAAAGCACTTTTATCTGTGATCACACGGTTCTCGAGGAAGCTGAGTCAAGATGTTATCCTTCTATTTCTTCGCCTCTGACCCAAAGGAAGCCAAACTGTAGATCAGGCCACTGAAATGTTTTTATACTTTCAAACACATGTTCAAACCACATGTCTGTCCAAAGGAGCCAGGTACACACTATGTAGTATTTTGGACACCCAGCTTCACAGATGTGGGTAAACAAAGCTCAAGACAGTCTATGACTAAGACTACCCCCTCAAGCACAGCAGCTGGCGTACAGTGCGACCACAGAGAGAGATGTGCAAGAGACCAAATAAACCTTGGATAAATACAGGATAAACACACAGAGTTTAACTGCCACCAAACTAAACTCCCTGCCAAAGGCTGACTCAGGCACAAGGCCATGCTTTACTTTCTGTAGTCAGTGTAAACTCACAGAAGCTAGGAAAAGCTGTGTGTGGAAAAGCAACATGGGCAGACAGTGTTCGAACCACTGCTTCCCCTTCTCTATTTATCTTTAAGCATAATATCTTTTTTTTAAAACTTTGATGCCACAAACATACTATACATGTGGCATTAAAGCACCTTTTGGACAATATGATAATCTTCAAAAGATCTTATTAGAGAAGATGGCCATCTTCAAAAGAAGGTCAAGTTCAAATCCAGATTTTTGTCGACTTAGAGAAGAGCTCATCTGATCCCTGAACACCAGTGCAGACCAGAGGCTTTGATTTAATGATATCATAACACATGCTGTTTGTGCTCCCCAGTCAATGAAAAAATCCTTATTTGGCATTGGTAGCCTGCTTTGAACCCTGCCTGAATAAACCCCAAACAGGACAGTGAGAATAATCAACAACAGTATAATGGAGATTAACACTGACAATATATAAATATATTACCATAATATTGTGATATTGCTGGTTCAGTTCAGTTCTGAGAGTTGTAGCAGAAGCAACATGTCTGTTGAAATGACAAGAGGGGAAACATCATTATTTGTCCACATTTTATTATTCTTATTTTTTTCTTTACCATTCAAATACCCAAAAAACAGATCTGCTTAACAGCAGGATGAGCTTTTCACTCCTATAACTCTTCAGCTTTGGCTTTCAGGAGTAAATGGGGGAGAAGAGGGAAGATTGCAGGAGGTGCTCCAGATATGGGTAATACTATTACTAACAATGCCAGTGATCAGTGGGAGAGAGTGCAGTGCATCATGTGGTGACTTTGCCAGCAAAGCCTTTGATGTGAGAGAATTATAGGCTTTAGAAAACAAATACAAGGTATGGCTGTCTGTGAAAAGAGTTGGTATATGTGCATGTATACAAAAGGAACAAAAAATAAATATTATGCTCAAAACTGCTGCTTTACCAAAGCCTCAGCGTAGGAGCCATTTCCACAATGGCTTTAGAAGTACATTGTTAATAATAAGATGGGCCTCCTTTATCCTTAAATGGAAAGTGATCAGCAGGTGGCAGGTACTGTATATTAAAGAAAATTTAAACATGAAGCATATTAGTACGGTGTGTGTGGTCACCAAATCTACTGAAAATATCAACTCCATTCACCCAAAAATGCTTCCTTATTTGGTGTTTTGATGATGATGGAGGCGAGTATGAGGATTCAAATCATTTTCAGGCAATCAAACTATTCAGTGACCCCCAAGCAGAAATTGGAAGTATTTATTGTACATTTGCTTTGTTTTTCCACTCTTCCAGTCAGGCTCTTTCCTTTGAAGAAGCAGTTCAACATTTTGGGAAATGCACTAATCTGTCCATTCGATGAGAGCTTGATGGGGAGATGGCTATAACTCTTATGGCTGCATAGTGAATGTGAAGCTAGAGCCAGCAACCAGTTAATTAAATACAACTGGAAATAAGGAGTCTGTATGCTTTTATTCATTCACCCAGTGTCTCAATAAACTGTCATTCGGTGAAAGTGTGTTTTTTATTTTTTTTAATTTGTCTCTCTCTCTTTACTTCATCCCAAAAATAATGCCATACGAGACACGACATCTGAAAAAACAACCCTGGCTGTGACCTCTGTCATTTTATCTCTTCCTCTCATCTTTCCCCTTCTGCTTTTGCTCATTCTGAATGAAGATAGACAGATAGCCATCCATTGCATGTGTTGACCTGCCACAGGAGACATCTCTGCACTTACTAGGAAAAAAACTATTTAACACAGACGTGCAGTCACCAAACAAATCACTGCGTGCATGACTCATCGATGGCAGCAGAAATTCTCAGAGACTAAGCAAACATAGACACTAGCTGCGAGACTTTGGATGATGGTGACTCCCTCTTATCTCTACCTGCCTCATCTGGATTAAACAGATACAGTTTGGACCCCATCCCTACCCTCTTTGTTATAGTCCACCCCATAACATTATCATTCTTCTCTACCACCACCTCCTACTCTTTTTATTTTACCCCCCCCCCCCCCCCCCCCCCCCCCCACCCCAAA
>VUQK01019095.1:5772-17631 GCA_015106715.1 Bujurquina vittata | reverse complement strand
GCCCCCCCGGTTGTGTTTTTTCTCTTCTTTGGGGGGGGGGGGGGGGGGGGGGGGGGGGGGGGTTTAAATGGCAATCATATCCAACACTCTTTCCTGTTAGAAAACAAAAAGCACATAACAAAAAATAAAAAAATAAAAATAAATGCCTGTCAGGCCAGAAACAGGCGGATTTATAAAAGTTGTGACACTTGACGGTTGGGTACTTGAGTGTGCAAGTTGTTGTTGAGAATATCATTAAGTAGTCATTAAGAGATCACAGACTTGCTGTGTCCTATATGCGGATAAAAGTTCTTATGTCAGATATCACTGAAGGCTTGCTCCATGTGATTTCTAATGCATCAGTACAGTGGTCTCTGTTTTCTGTTAAGAGTAATTACCCCCATAAAAAAGGAACCCCGTGCGTAAAGGCTCGCCAGAAAAGTCAAAGCTGCCTGAGCAGACAGGCTCTCGCCTCTTTTCAGGACTTAGACGAACACCACCTCACTTTCAGCGTCAAAGGGTCTTCGTTTATGTGTAGGCCTAAGTGCACATCGTTAACGGTGGACAAACTCTGGACGTGCAAAAATGCTTTATTAGTTTCCGCCCTTCAAAAATATGATGTTGAATATACTAATGCATCCCTTCCAAACCTTTCCCGTTAGACTGCAGAGTCGGGTGGCCCTGGCCAAAGTGAAAATTAAGTTAAAAATCCAGTTCAGTTCAGTTGCTCTGAAATTTAAAAATGGCAACTTTGATTTATTTTTGTCTAGAGGTGCCAGAAATTACGGTATGTTCATTGCAATTAATTATGATGATTAAAAAAACATCCACAAGAGGACTTCGCTCGCCTTTTCCTGCTATTTGAAAAGTTTAAATGCCAAAGGCAGCGTTGGCAGCGTGCGCTGGAGCACAGCTGAAGAAAATCTTGATTAAATTTTAGACGTAAACATTTTCTAAGAATAACTTTATTTTACAGTAATGGGGTTCATCCCTCAAATGCCTGATTACACTGTGTCTCAGAAGCCAAAAGTTTGATATTGTTTATAAAAACTATTTTTTGTCATATTTGAATAATGCCAACATCAAAGTCATTGCACATGCAAAGCACATTTCCAGATCCCCTAATAAGAAACATATTTTAAATGCAGCAGAGCCTTATATAGTCATTTAGAATGACTGTGATTATTTAATTTCAATTGTGTAAATTTTTAAAATAAAGATAACCACAATAGTCAAAAGCTATAATACAAACCACTGAAGACAAAAACAGTGCTGTACTTTAGATTGTCAGCATTTCATCCCCCTTCCTGATGTTTAAAAAAAAAAATCACAAATGTAAGTATCACAGTGAGGTCAGAATTGAGTGCAGGTTTCTTTCATGACTTTTATGAGCTCCAGTGTAGTATATTTGCACCACAGCCCTGAAAATGCTTCCCAGGCCGAAAGAGGCTTTGGCAACCGAGGTATGCACCTCAACAATACACGGGGGTCTGTTTACAGCCCAGAAGGCCCCTCTATAAACTCCCTGACTGCAAGCCCTCGCAGCACAGCCCCAGGCTGACTAGACTTCATACTTCCCCTGTTGTCATTTTAAAATAGTATTTCAGTTTTTAAATGTTGACCTGAGCCCATGAGCCAGTAAACCACAACAGAGGAAAAATGTGTCAGCTTTAGTTTTCAGGCCAGCTCTAACATGATGGTTTTGGTATTTCTGTTTCTGTTTACTCTCAAAATCTTTGTCCTCTTCTTCTTCTTTGTGTGTTTTCTGTAGCAAAGTGACATGAACTCTTTCCTTTGGAGAGTAAAGCGGGCACCTCCTCACCCACCTTCTTACTTATTTGGTACCATCCACGTACCCTACACCCGAGTCTGGGACTTCATTCCCAACATCTCCAAGCAGGCTTTCCATGACAGCAATAATGTTTTCTTTGAGCTGGACCTGACTGATCCACTGACCATCTCCAAACTGACCAGCTGCCAGTTGCTCCCCCACGGAGAAAACCTGCAGACCCTGCTACCTCGAGACCTGTACCGCCGACTCAAACGGCATCTAGACTACGTCAAACACATGATGCCTCATTGGATGACAGCTGACCAGCGAGGCAGAGGCCTGTATGCTGATTACCTGTTCAATGCTATTGCAGGGAACTGGGAGAGGAAGAGGCCTGTGTGGGTAATGCTGATGGTAAACTCACTCACAGAATGGGACGTCCGGTCCAGGGGTACACCAGTGCTTGACCTGTTCTTAGCTCAAGAGGCAGAGCGGATGGGAAAGACCACAGGTGCAGTGGAGCAGGTGGAGGAGCAGTGTCACCCCCTCAATGGACTCAACTTTTCTCAGGTAGGAGGATGAAATTACTGGGTTTATAGTTGCTTTCTTTTGTCTTTAAGTCCTTGTGTGCACACCACTGGAATAGCTGAAGAAACTGCAAGAGCAAGCCAGGTCTTGAGGGGGCATGTGGAAACCCTAAGTTGGTGTATCTTTTATCCTTCCGCGTAGTCTGAATATACAAAAGTATAGACAAATATTTTGTATGTTGCACCTTCTCTGAAAAGAAACGGAGAATGTGGGAGAAGACAGTATGAAGAGAAGGAAGCGATTAAAACCTGTCTGCTGTAGACAGCTTTATGGTTATGAACGTCCCTCCACCTCACTACACAAACATACTTAACAACTGAATCTGGAGAAAAGGTGAGAGAGTGAAAGACTGTACAAAGACACATTAAAGAAGGTGAGAAGAGTGGAGCGCTTGCTCTCATTTATTGATACAGACTGTGTAGTTCTCTGTGGTAATCCCAGGCTCATACTGCAATTTGAGAGGAATTTAATAACATAATTACTGTATCATGTGAAAATGATGCATCTACTTAAAGAATGAATCAGCTGGAGGTCACTTAAAATAGAGGCTGCAAACCATTTTTCAAGCTGTGTGAGATCCCAGACAAATCTTTATTGAGCCTCAGAAGAAAGAGTAAGATGCTCTGATAAATTTTTACTTCCTAATGCAACTTAACAACATTTAGAAAGATAAAAAAGTACGAGTATTTGTGAAATACCCACAACCAAACACATGTGCTTTGCATGCACCACACATCACACACGAAGGCATGCTGCAGGCATGCAAAAGTTCATACATGCACATTCACTGAGTAATGCAAGTTAATCTGTGAGGGCCTAAACCTCCATGTGAGAGGACAGAGGACCTGGGAGCTAATTTGAGACGCAGTGGGCTTCTAGCCTCTCCTCTTTCATCAGCACCTCCTAACTACGCTGTCAAAGTCGCACTGCATGCCCTGCACATGCCTGAGAGCTTTACTAACCCTAGAAATAAGCTAGGGAAGGCACACTATGTTTCTCAGTAATGAAGAGAATAATTGCTAATGCCACTGGGAGGTTTTGGGGTTTCTTTGCAGTGTTTTTGTCTGTTATGTGCTGTACAGACGACATTTTCGTGTTATCCTAAGGGGTCTATGTCTCCTGTCTTTAGTAACACTGTTTAATGTTGATCTGCATTTAGTGCGACAGTCACTGCCCCTAAAAACAACACTGGCTTAAATTACATCCTAACATGGTTGAGAAGCAGCACAAGTCCGCTTTTAGAAAACAGCGTTTATGCTTCTTGAGAACTTTGACTTTACTTCAATCTTCAACACGTGTTCTTCTGTGAAAAAGCAAAATGCAGCTAATTTAAAATGAGCAGTAACAGTTCTTTTTTACAAGACAGGTTTTCATTTTCTGAGTTTCAGCACCGCAAAAAATTCAATCAAAATTCAATCACGAATGATTTGAATTTCACCCAACCTGTGCATAAGCACCACTGACTCCTCAGCTTCCAAACCCCTTGTTTCCAGACATGTACGAGAACAATCCAGAGCTGAACTGAAACTGACATGGAAACCATTATTCTCAATTATAATAATTTGTGATTTAATCTGAACACTATGGTTGATTGGATCCCTCTACGCTTGACTATAGCAGCGATGAGGTCAGAAGGATGGATAGACCAACAGTCAAACAGAAAACGCGTGGGTGGGAATCAGAAGAAAGTGAAACACCAGAGAGAGAAAGTCAGAGATATACAGAATAAGGGGGAAGAAATCAGGGAAAGACAGTGGAGGAGCTGCATGGAGTGTGGCCTGCATCTTTTTCGCTGCTAATGCTAATCTGAAACATAAGCAAAGGGAGATCAAAAATGGGAATGATTCTAAGCCTTCCTGGCCCACAGATAATTTGCTCCCAATAAAAAGTACCCTTAAAAAAAAAAGACTATCCCATAACTCTGACTTAACAGAGAAGCTTTTAAAAATGTGATCACTGATAATTTATAACCTGTCACACTGTAGGTTTCTTAGTGGGAGCCCAGTCTCCCTGTTACTGTACCAATACAATGAAGCTCAGGCTCCTGGAGATGGGTGGTCTTGAGGCACTGGTTTGTGACTCATGAATTTAGAGGAAGCAGATTTTGGCTGAAAAGAGGTACAGCAAATATATCATCCTCTCTGGGATAGAAGGAGGACGAGGCATGTTTTAAAGCAGTAATCTTCTGTTTAGTGGTGGTGTTTGTGGTAGCGTGGGAGGGACAGAGAGATATCAAGTATAGCGGAGCCCTCTTTAGACAATTGTGGTCTAACAAGAGTGCAGCCTGTCTGAGACCACTCTCTGGTCTCTTTGGATGACAGAGAGGTGTGGATATCTCTGTGAGAGGCAGTTTAGAGGCTGTGGAAACAAAGGCAAGCAGGGTGCATGGTTCTTCTCCAGTTCTTTGAAGGCCAATGCAGGTTGACAGCTGGGCGGTACCAAATGTTTTCACCACAGATTGGAAAAGGCTGGAGCCAGTTCAGTCAGCACGGAGAGTGTACACTGCACAACCAAAACTCCTTGTATGTCTTCTGTTCCCTCAAGGGTGGATAAATTTATTACATAATGACTTATAAAGTAAATGTCACTCTCACCTTATAATAATAATGACTCAGAATGATAATAATAGCTGTACCATACATTACTAACGCACAAAACCAAACCCTAATTGCTTATTTTCACCTAGATTCTGTTCATTTTCGGAGTTGGGACATGGAACAAAAATTGATTTAGTGCAACGTTTCTTTTGGCCACCTGATGGTGGCTCCAGCTTGTGAGCCTCTCTCATTTCCACCAAATAAACACCCATATTTATTTTACCTGGGTCTCTTTGCAGCCAAGGCCACTGGACCATGTCAAAGAGAAATTATATCATATCGGTGGCGCCTTTCTCATGGGCAGGGGTCATGGGTCATGGTGGGAGGTGGTAGTGGAGCCACAAGCAGCAGAGCGGTAAGGAGACTGGCAGTCTGCTGAGGTCAGCCTGGGCAATGCTGAGCAGGCAGACAGCAACCAATCCGATGGAGTTCCTGGTTCAACCTCTGACCATGTTGAGTTTCCATCAGCTCAAGGTACTTACTGCAATGACTTGTGCAAATAGAGAGACATAGATGACTGATGGCAGATTCTAGTGCTGTCACCTCAGGCCTGTAGAGGGGATAGAGTAATGCTATTACAAGATGGGAGGGTGGTTTGTGAATCCAGTTTCCTCTGAGTAAGAAGGCGTTCTTCTCCTGATTAGGAGGTGCCCTGTTTACAGATGCAGTGACAGTCTGATGTGTCTATTTCAATCAGTGCAGCTCCTGCGGCATTCCTCTGCTGGAGCAGACATCAGCCTGAGGCTTTCTGCTGTGCTGACACTGCAGCCTCACACATGCTGTGGTCACAGTGGGGCACTTTAAGACCTGGAGAGATGGCCAAAGTATCACAACAATGTATTTCTTTATGGTAAAATAATGTGCAGTGTGATGACATTAAGATTTTCCATCATGTGCTTGCAAACATATAATAAAAAATACACGATAGCAACCACTGAGTTTACACACAGTGGCCATAAAGTGAACACTTTTGTCTGTCGGGGAAAAAGACATTCCTTTTAACAGTGTTTAGATTGAGTAATTCTGCATTTTCCCATAAGTCACTTCTACTTTATATGATATTAAATTTGATTTGTGTTTGGTTTTCCTAGAATATGTGGCCTTCAGATACAAATCAGCTATTTTAAAGATGATTTAAATAAAAATAATAAAAATAAAATACAGCCTTTCTACAGGGAAAGTCTTTTTCTATGGAGAGCTTGAGGTTTTTGGCTGTGGATGGCAGTTACAGTACTTGATGAGCATTTATGGTAGGCAGTGAATATAATATTGAGAACCAAAGGCTAATGAATGGCTCCAAAAGCTGTGCAAGGTTTGCAGAAGTAAAATCAAAATGAGATTCTCATGCGTCATATCAATGATGAATGATACTTTGCTTTGTGTTCCTTGGACTGTATTCACCTAAACAGGGCATCTTTAAAGGGAGGAATTAACTAACATCCAACCTTAGCCATATCCAAATATTTACATTCACTGTGTAAGTTTGGGTTTAAAGGAATCTTGCTGGCCACAGAGGCTCGCTGTCTACACTACACTTTCGCTTCCTCTGACCTCCTCACTCCTTTCAGATCTCCGTTCCCTTCTTCTTCGCTCCCTATCCTTCTCTCTGACATATCCCGAGGCTCTGGGCGTCCCACTGCTAACCTATTGCTCATCCACAAGCACAAATCAAAACGCATACACCGAGTGGAAAAAGAGGTGGGAGAGGAGGAGGAGGAGAAGCGGAGACGGAGATTGTCTTTAAAGCGTGCTGGTGACGTGTATTCCTCTTTAAGCGTGACATCTGAGGGTGTTTCACATCTAAGCTATAATTACCTGCGCAAATATGTGGAAAACTGTAAGGCAACACATATCAGTCTGATCATCTGGTCTCGTCGGCAGGCAGACGGCAGTCCCTCTGCTGCACTAATGACTTAATAGGCCTCTAAATGACCAAATAGCCCACTGCCATCTAGAAGCACTTAGACAATTATGTGTTGGCCAGAACTCTGTAGGCTGACAGCGAGCTAGAGGGAGGTACAGAAGCAGGATGTGGACTGTAAAAACAGGAGCAGCACACTTGACAACAGAATAGATCACAATTCCTGTACTTGATTTATATTTTTACAGTCATTTTGTGAGAGAAAAACATTTCTTCTGTGGTGTTCAGGAATTAATGGGAGAACATTGTTACAAGTGTTTTTTTTACTTGAAAAGATTAAGCCAATTTCACTCTCTCTTTTAATTAAATACGAATACCCAAAAGTGCATGTGTTTCCAGGTTTGTTTGTTTTTTTTTATCTGTAAAACTTGCACCTTAATAAGATTCTTTTAATAAACAGTGCACTATTAACTTCAGTCTAGCCAAAAAACCCGTAAAACTGTGTGCTCCTCTATTAACTCAGTGCTCACTGTAGTGTCTCCATTCACTGAGTCCAACAGAGTTCACGTCCCTTCTCGCTCTGAGTACCTGAGAGACCTGAGGTAATGATTCCACCACATTGTCACTAAGCTGAGGCAGTGAGTTAAGCACGGCAGGTTGGAGTGCTCTTCCATACTTTTGTGTTCATTGTGCCAAAGCTTTCCCTCCTTCCTTCGCCCACATTCTCCCTTTGGTGGAGAAATGAGGGTTTCATTCAGCCTAAATTGCAAGCGCCTCATGTCACATTGTGGATCCATCTTCACGCCACGCTCTACTTCTCTTTAAATAAAGAACAATGCTGCTGAGCACACGCCTACACACACACTGTAGTCAGCTTCCGTATAATTATTTTGTCATCCTAATAGTGAAAATTGCAGTAAATCTCATGGTGGTTGAAAATACTTTCCTGCAGGCAGGTACTCTCAAAGACACATTCACACTCACACACACGCATTATACTTTTATATTTTATGTTTGCTCATCGCAACAAGGGAAAATTAAACTGCATAAGGCTGGAGGTTATTTTCTATGGGAAGGGCAGGTAGTTTCCAGGGTGGCTGAAGTTAATCTCAGGTTGTCTGGGCCAGACGCTGATTGATCACAGACAGGAATGTGACCGACTGATTTCCTCAGAGACCCACTTGGCCTCTCTGGAATGTTGTTGTCTTTTGGGACATTGTTGTTTTATAACCTTTGTTTAACCAGGTTAGCCCTTCCAGATCTAAGGATCAGGATGTGTGCGCTGAAAAAAGTTGTGCTTTTGCTGTAGACATTTTTTCTCATAATTATGGTCTTTCCTAATACATATGCCAAGTTTCAGACAATATTTTATAATGCTTTCTGTAATGACTTAAGGGCTTTTTCACTCAATGTAAACACACAGAAATATTAAAGAAAAAAGTACATTGTCGGGCTATCACCTGCTCCAAAGGCACCTTGAGTTTGCTACTCTGGGACTCTACTAAACAGATGGGACACTATTGTCTCATAAGAGAGTTCTTAGTTTGGTGTTTTGAAGATGGTGATACACAGCTGTGTCTAACATAAAGGTCCAAAATCCCCCATAAATGTTTAACTGGATTGAGAGCTGGGAACTGCAAAAGCAATAACATATGACTCATATAATTTTTATACTCTTCAAACTGTTCAGTGACCCTCATGTGGCCTCAGATATTAACAATGCCATCCTCAAAGAGACCACCTCCTAATTTTAATGCCTATCTAGAGCGGGGCATTGCAAATTAGCTTAGGCAATAAATGTTGTGGTCTGTGGCATGGTTCATACTGTATATGTGTGTACTCACCAACCCCCACAACTCAATTCCTCACAGACGAAAAGGGGAACTACAATGGACTTAAGTCTAATTGGATATTATTAAGTATAAAAATACCTTGCATGAGTGCACACACATGCAAAGCGCAAAACAGTAGTGCCTGACACTAACTAACTAACCGGACATAGTGGCATATCAGTATCAGCCAGAGGAGATGAACATGGAAAAAAGATTGCCAGTGTGCCATGGCATGCAACTTTCCATGTCAAAAGCATGGTGGTCCAAGATGAATTCAGCTTCTCAGTCAGCCTGTGACATCAGCCACACATACCTCACACACCTCTCACACACACTGGTGGCCAACAATCATAAATAAGTGCCAGTAGGGAGCAACTGTGTGTATGTATGTGTGTTGTGTGATCCAGGCTTGTCGGGATTAGGTAGCATTAGTGGAGCCCTCTCACTGAACTCAGTTTTAATGTGACCCATTCCTCCTTTCTACCCCCTATGCCCTGTCCCCATTATACACAACCCAGTGGAGCACTTCAGCTCTGCTTACACCCTGCACCTCTACCGCTCACCTTTCTATACCCCCTTTCAGAAAAACATGTTCAAGCTCATTTTCACTCTCACACCCTTTACCTGCATTATCCTACAAGTCAAATATTATTTTTGTAGTCCTAGTTTTTATGTGTTTATTCAGTCAGACTTGTGGGGTTCGCATGTACGTCATTTTTTGGCAATGCTGTGCGTCACACATGGCACGCATTCAAATTTGGGTCTGTGGAGTATGAGACAGATTTCTTTATGCTTGAAGCAGTAAGTTGCATGCAGCGAAAATAAAATTTTCACAAGCAAATTATCTGGTTCAAGGGGAGTAGATTACCTGTGAGAGTTAAGCTTGCCTCCATTCGACTACTATAAGCTAAAGGTTGAGCAGCGGCTTTCTGTGACAGCAGGATGCAGTGGCGTTTTTGTAAGCTAAGCAGAGCAACATTCCAGTGAATGTAAAAGTATGAAATCAGCCTTTTTGTAAAAAATCAGCTGCTCAAAACACAGTCACGCACTCTGATTAGCACGAAGGAAGCAGGAGACATGACTACTACTTGCTTCTGTGAATTTAACATGAGATGTGAAAACAATGGGACATCTCGTGGACTTTGTACTAGAGGGCTGGCAGGTTAAAGATTGTTCATTGTCTGATCTGACTGAGTCTGATCCATGTGTTATCCTATGCAAATACTGTCTAGAAACGTTTAGCTCTGCAGTGAGTTTTGGCTTTAGGTTTGTTGTTAATGAAACTCTAGTTGTGTGAATCAGTAACCATAATTGGTACACTGTGTTTCCAAGGCAAAAATGTTCACATCCTGACATATTAGCAAGGTTGAAAGCATGATTTTTCACTCATTTCACTGGCCATTAAGACAGGCTCAGAAGAAATTTAAGTAGCCAGAGCTACATTAACTTTCATCTTCATCGTGAAAATTGTAAGGTATCTGTTCTGTTTTTGTTAAGAAATATAGCAGAGCAATTTCATTCTAATGCCACTTTTTTCTGTCACAGACTGAGCATGTCTCTCAGGAAAGGTGAAATGACCAGTTGGATGTCTTGAAGCAAGGCTCCACTTATAAACTTTATTAAGGTGCACATAAATCTTGTAGTCGTATCTTCTCCTGAACAATTGGGTACAGTTACTCCCTTTGCACACCTCTGAAAGAGTACCTCTTAGCTGAAGCAGGAAACCAGAGAGAAAAGACATGCAAGAAGTAAGTTAGCACTGAGGACCAGAGGGTAAATAAACAGACAAGACAGAAAGCAGATAATAAGACACACAGGCGAGCATACAGGGGGGAAAAAAGACAAGAAGAAGAGAAGCAGAAGAAAGGCTCCAGTACCATTAACAAGACTGCAGATGCTCTGGTACTAGGACAAACAACATTTTGGAGGGATAGATTACTCTAGAGATAAGCGAAAGCACAAACACTGAGCTCTAAGGTCAAACTAAGCTTAGAGACTAATTTGAAAAATGTTACCTTCTGTCTAAACTTTCTTCTTTCAATTACAGATCTGCTCTCAGCCACTCACAGTACTGTGGCCAGTCTCCTTTCTGTAACACATAACACAAGGATCTAGACTGTGTGTGTGAGTCTGTCTTGACTAAACACCTTTTTTTTGTTTTATTGTTATATGCAGCACACCTGGGTTGCAGGGTTGTGAAGGTTGAGACACAGGTACAAACGATGTAATTAGACTAAAAATCGTATTAATATGAGCCCATTCATACGGTTTGATGAAATCTTTTGGACAGTGACTCAGTTTTCACAGTTTTGCCTCTTTGCACCACCACAGTCAGTTTGGAAACATGTAATTGTGAATGAACCTCTAAAATTGAGGGGACGGTGTATAAAATATCTGTGATACCGCAACAGAATCAGGGGGCTTATTTGCACCCATGAATTAAACTGAGTCTGCACTTTACTTGCATCATTGTGGCGGTGTAGAGATATAAATATATATATTGTGTCAGTGTCCAAATAGTTCCCAGGCCAAACTGTACTCACCATGATGGATTTATTTCTGTTTTAAAGTGCTGCATCTTGTTAGAATAGATTAAACCAGCAAAATACTGGGCTTACATTTCAAAACTGATCCCAAATCAGCACCTGGATTAGCATAAGGGCTCATTTTAAAAAAAGACCTTGAGCACCTGATCAATAAATTTGTTTTATCCCAGTCTACATATAAGAATCAGAACCTTTCCTGAGCAGACTGACTGAAGGAGTCAGTTGCCCTTGCACTTGTAGTTGGCCTCTGGATGACCCCATTCCTTTGCCTTGGGCCCAGTAATCCCTTCTCTGTGCCCCTCACACTGCAGTTCAACATGACATTTTCGGTTCCATGTAACGACAAGGGCTGGAGTCAGTTAGCCTTTGCAAGTTTTTTTTAACAAGATAAGCTGTTTAATAAGTACACGAATGGATGAGGATTACTTCTCTTTTCTATCGGGTAAGTACAGCATCAGGACAATGATGAAAGTGAACGTAATCTCCAAATAATTTGCTGACCTCCTTGGCTCACTTTCTATGAGCTTATAGAGAAATTCCTGTCCACTTTTATATCTATCTATCTATCTATCTCTCTCTCTCTCTCTCTCTCTCTGTCTCTCTCTCTCTCTCTCTCTCTCTCTATATATATATATATATATATATATATATATATATTTATAGAGAGAGAGAGAGATAGAGAGAG
>VUQK01019093.1:6279-18148 GCA_015106715.1 Bujurquina vittata | reverse complement strand
TATGAGGAACGGAACCATGAGACAATGTCTGCGCAGCCCACATCATCAGTACACATGCTGAATAGAACAATTATACAAACTGATGTTTTACAAAGTTGATTTTAATAAATGATGGCTACAGAATGAAAAAAATATTAACTAATTATAAGTCCAGGCGCAATGTTTCATTCATTGCATCCAAACAGGGAAATGTTATGAAATCACTCTTTTCTTTTATATATATATATACTGATTTGAAATGCTTAGTTTAAAAACTTAAAGAAAAAAAGACTTCGTGAGTCTTTAGACTTTTCCGGCATTTGCCAAAAAGTGATTTCCACTTTTTCTGTGTGTGTGTGTGTGTGTTTACGTGTCTTTACTCATATGAGCAAATAGACTGTAGTCAACAAGATTTATGAAGAGCTTATATGTAAAATGAAGACATTACCAGCTTTGCAAGTATCTTTATTACTGCGGTTTTGTACCTATACATTATAATCAATCCAGCAAATTTTGGCCACTTAAAATATCTTTATAGAACCGTGATGTCATATTTGTTGCCATTTCTGCTGCCCTCTCCGGAAAAATACATTTTTAATGTCAATGACAGTTTTTTTTACCCGGATAAGTAAAACAGCCAGTCATTTTTTTTGGGCAAATATCTGAAATCACTTTATTGCATGACTTGTTGGCCTATAATCTGCCAAACATGTTTGTCATGAATGACATCGAGTCATTTTGAGCCGGAAAAAACATTCCTGTCACAACCAGTGAAGCCACTTTTATATATCCTTTATTTAGGCAGGTTAAAAAAAAGTCCCATTGAGATTGAAAATGTCTTTTTTCAAGCAAGATCTGGCCAAGAGGGCAGCAGAAATTGCAACAAACATGAGATAATAAACAGTTCCGTAAAGATATTCGATGCGGCCAAAAAGGTCTGGATTGTGATTATAATGTGGGACACAGAGAAGATACTTGCAAAACAACTCATTTATTTATATATAACACCTCCGCAAATCCTGCGGACTACAGCATCTATCTATATAAGCAATATATTAAACACACACACAAAAAAAACAACAACAAAAAAAACAGAAAAATCGTGAATCTCTTTTTGGCACAACACAGACATTAAAATAAAACTTCAGAAACGAAAACGCTAAAAAGAAAACATCTGAAAAATGCATTTTCGTTTATTACATCAGTAAAAAAGAAAGAACCCCCACGTTAATGGTTCGTGTTGCGCAAATGAAGTGTGAATTATTCCTTCTAATCGAAGCTGTTTTGAGCACGGTGTTCACAGCTCCTACGGAGGCCAAACGGACATCAGTCCGCAGGCATGGCTTTCATGTGAGCAAATAAATATGATTTCCTCTTTATATTGGGCACACGAACTGTGTATGTCCTAAACTATATTTATTCTATGCAAATATAACGTTTTGCTTCGTAACTTTCGGCTGCAGCCACAAGTCACAACATTGCACAGGCTCCAAAATAGGTTTTAGTGTTCAGTTTTAGTGTCATTTACGGCTCTTCGTCCTTCATGTTTAGGGTGTCAGGAGCCAAATTGAGGATATTCAGTCTAGCTGTTTCCAGTCTGGCTCTTTTCCTTTGAGGGCGATCCGCCGTCTATTGTCCTTGGTAATAAACTTGCTGCTTCCCTCGTTCAAGTTCTCATGGCTGAGAAATGCTGCCTTGAATCTTCGCTGTTGAAATCTCAGCCGTTTGGAGTCAGTGGAAGTACAAATAATAACATAAAAAATACTGCAAATTACACAGACTGTAGATTTACATTTACTTTCAGTTGCAGTCACGTAAAATAAAGAGGTTATGTCACAATAACAGAAATAACAATGTGAAATGTTGCGTGGGAGAAAAAGCACATTATATTTTGAGACTGCCGTGCTCATTTGGGAACACTTAACACCCTTGTGCCTTTCAATAGAATTATCCAAAGTAATGGGCCTGAACCAAGAGTCCCTTAGAGGATCATCCTGACACAACTGTGTCGTCTTTTTTAAGGACGACTTTCTGTAAAAATGAGGTGTGCTGCCTCAAATACATCAGCTTCAAATACAGCGGTATAGGTCCGATTGGAAACTGGAGGTTGGAGCCTGTTTCCTCACAAATATCTTGCGTTACAAGTAATTTAGTGAGGGTGAAAAAAATCGTTAAATCGGTTCATATAATCGGCTGTCAAAGCTACCCTATATGTAAGGACAGTGCTGATGCTGCACTATAACTTCATCTCTAGTGCAGCCAGGAGTTTTGCATAAACGCGCTGGTGTGTGTGTGTGTGTGTGTGTGTGTGTGTGTGTGTGTGTGCATTATCACGTCAAAGAAATGTCAGAATTAATATTTTACAAGAGGTGCCAAAGGGCGGGCAGTAGGGAAAAAGTGGAATTCAATGAATAGGTAAGCTTCAAAACAGTATCATCCACAAATTTTACCAGCATTTATCAAAAAGCTGGTTACTTGATGGAAACCAGTTACTATTGTGTGACTTAACGTGTAGTTTTCTCATTGTTTAGAGTGCGCACACGTGTTTTCTAGACTGATAGATTGTTTCGTTTGTCGTTTTGTCTTCTTTTTGTTGTTGTTGTTGTTGTTTGTTTTTTGTGGACTGGGTGGATGGGGAGGGGCGAATAACTGCTTCTAATGACATCAGGAAAAGATAATAATCCTTAACCATGTTGATAACTTACCTCATTTTGGTACAATGTTGCCTTTTAGTGACGTTTACAAGCATAAATCCAAGCATCGGATAATGGCTATGATGAAGCAGTGGGTTTAAAGGTGAATGTTTGCACTTAAAACGTCTATAAACCTTAAACTGATGGTTTCAGCAAAAAAAAAGACCAACTTATTTTTTTTAACTTTACTTTTTTACTTGGGAATTTTACTCACAACATTGCATCATAACTCGGCTTAAGAGAATGCTGTTTTCAAACATGCTCGTTTAAGACAGTATAAATTGGTCCTCTTGGTTGAATGCTTGCATTCACAAGAATACGCCACTAGATGGACCTCTCAGTTTAGGAAAGAAGTCTACGACGTCGTTGTGAATCGTGAATCGTGAATCGCTTCATTCTGTAAGGTGAGACCTCTTTTTACACAATAAATTAGGCTTTAATATCGGTATCAGAAGCACTTCTGTTGACGGTCTAAGTGGCCTTCTTTTCTTTTAATGGGAACCAACATCAGATATTATTGTCTGCAAAATGAGCCTCATCCTCGCGTTATTGTGCTTAAATGAATGAGTAATATGGTGTCACCCAAGCACCTCAACCTGCTCAAAAGCAGATTGCCACCAGATTATGAGGCAGAGCTGAAAGTTAATACAGAGTAAAATGAAAGTGTTGAAGATGCTGAACTGGAAAAGTCACCAATCAACAAGCAGCATGAACAGCTTAGTGTGTGCTCTGTTTAATTGTGTATTGCAAATTGTTTGAGCATTTTTTTCTCTGTCACAGAGATGATCTGTAAAAGAGGATAATGCCTAGAAAATGCAAACCATTTCAAAATGTGCATTTTTATAATCATTCATAAAATCCCAAACATCCTACATGTCACATAGTTAATTATCTTTTTTAATGTGGTTAGCTTAAAACCCTTGCCCACTGATCCATGATACCATATAACCAACAATATTCACTTTTTAAAAAACATTCAACAGTTTAACCCAGTAATAGAACACACACACACACACACACGCACAGTAATAAAGACCAGATGACACAGCTGACCCCTTTCCAGTCAGACTCCACAAGTATCCTCTGTTGTATAGCTGCGAAACATTTGTAACTGCCTGTTGTAGCCAGCGGTACAGGACAGCTCACATTAGCTTTTGCTATTTAAAAAAAATGGTTGGACTCAGCTGCAATCATGGAGTCAAAGTCAAGCTGTCAAAGGATCAGTCTGCACTTTCAGCTGCATGAGCACAAAGCCATCAGGAAGGTAACTTAAGCACAGTCATCACTGTGATTACTACACTTCTATCAAGTAAGTCTAATGTCTTTGTTTGTTAATGGAGTTGCATCATTTTACAGCTTCCTGTTATTGTTCAACTTTAACATGGACTATTAACAACCTCATAACTGCCTCGAATTTACTACCTGCATGTCAAAGCAATGACTATTGTTTACTAACTTGTACTTGTGTTTTTCATGTATTTTTGTACAAGAGATTGAGATATGTAAATGAAGAGAAATAAATAAGATTTGTACTAATGAATGAAAGGAAGTAGCAGTAAATAGAATATGCCCACATTTATGCAAAACCAGTGAAGAGATGTGGCAGGATGAAAGCAGGTTATTGTTTTTGAAAACAGTAACCTGGTATTCATGGTATTCTTCAGCTAGACATTGTTTTACCATGAATCAACAACATTACCTGGAGTTTGGTGGCACTTTGACTGCATTAACTCAGCTTGGCTGTTGCAAGTCTGGCTGGAGCGGAAAAATATTTAGTCATCATCTGTGACCAGTAACCTATTAAACTGCAGATGTGACTTAAGTTTTCTCAGTGTGGATTATATTTTAACCAACCAACCTTAGTTTTCACAGGTTTGTTGTGTAGCATTTTCACACCCCACGCGTGCGTGTTCACTCATTTCTCTTTCACTGTTCTTTGAATAAATTCTGTTTGAACGAGCTTGCTTTGGTGAATGCAAACACAGTGAGGAGGGTCAAAGCAGACTTTCAGGAGGTCAGGTCCACTGATCAGCGAGCCCACTGAAGCTGCTCAAGAGCTTTAAACTGCAGTTTCACTAATGGCCACTAGAGGGATACGGGGTCCATCAAATCGTTTGTACTGAGGTAACTGGGAAACTTCCCAAACTTCTTCCATCTTCTATCGTGTGTGAATCATTAGCCAATTTGAAAGTCATTATTTCATAAAATTAATATTAGAGATAATGGATGGATGGACGTTTAATTAATTGACAGGTGTCTTAATTAATTGGCAGCTTGTCCCATCTCCGTTCCACTAGGCACTTCTTCTCTGCCCACACTTGGATTTTCTGACTTATTAAAAAAACGTTATTCTTTAAAGTCTTGACACAATGCAAAAGAAAATGTTTAATTTAGCATTTTAAATGTCTATCTGTGCACCACAAAGGTGGTTTTAGGTGTCGATCTATCTATGAGGACAGATTTGTTTTAATGTGATAATGCTGCAGCCATGCAGTCTATAGTTTCATGACCTTTGCAGGTGTGAAGTTTGAAGACTAATGTGGGATGACTCTCGAGCCTTAAATAAGGGAAGACAGAAGTAGGGGACTCAGTGGTTCCTTGGCCAAATGATTTTACATTACTACCACTGTGTGAACCCAGAGTAGGTGGGCCCCAATTTCTACTTGCTAGCTTATTCCAGTTTAACTGCACATGCAGTTTAATTGTGGATTTTAACCAATTTGATCTTATCCTTTATCCTGTGGCTCATTATATCCAAATATGTGCACAAAGCCTTAATCAGCTGTTAAACTCATTTATGCTTTTTCTCGCTTCATACTGCTCTTCATTAATACTCTACAGTTCATACAATGATTGTATCAGTGCTGTCTGTATCTACTGCAGCGGGTTAACAATGGCACATCTGATCAATGCTTGCTTTCCTTAATAAATAAATAACATTTAAATCAAGTTATTTGGCCTTGGCTTTTTGGGGTTTTTTTTGGATTTACCTAACTGCAATTTACCCCACTCTAGCAATCACACAGCTTTAAATGTCTGAAAAGCTCAGTCACACTGGAACAAAGTACAGCTTTGCTACCATAGTGAAATTCCCAGCGGATACATTCACAAACTATGATTGCAGTCTTTGACTACACCTATTTTTCTTCTAGTCCTCACTTTCACTGTCCTAATTATCCATCATTGAAGAGACACGTAATCTAAAAATATCTCAAGAAACTCTTTGTCCAAACAAACTGCAGTTCCTTGCATGTGAAAGCACAAAGCGAGTTTACAGGAAACTTTGCACATGGTGGCTCCACATGACAGAGAAACGTAACTGTGAAGTTTAAAAAAATAAAAAAAAAAGGGAAAAGAAACCATATAATCTTTCATCAGCACTACTGCAGCACTGCTTTCCACCCAATGATTTTTGCTAATACTATAAAAGCAGCAGGTTTATATTTATAGACTCCAAATGTTCCTAACATATGTATCGCTAAATTCTGTGTGAACAGCTCTGGTTCTCAGTGCAGCTGCACACTTTAAGTCATGAAATGTGGTAACTCAACACATATGCATCTGTGGAATGAATCAGCCGCTGAGGAGCACCTTAAGAGTCACTTCAAGTCGTCCACATTAAAGCCGTCATGTCCAAGTGTAAATGTAGCAGAAGAGTGAGGGAAAGACTATCTCACCGTGCTGCGTATGGTTGGATACACTAACTGACAGAAAACAGGCTCGTGAGGATAAAAACTATTCAATGTATAGCGTTAGAATAGAATTTTATATGTAAATTACTTTAAAGATGCTCAAAACCTGATGATAGTGTCCTCTTAAGACTGAACTTAAGAACATGACTTCATATGTTTAATCAAAGAAAGTGACAAATTATCTTCTTTCTATTACAGCCCAGGATTTAAAATATATACATAAAGCAGAACAAGATTTGTTCTATTTCACTGAAAATGGTCAGAAACAGATTATACTGTAATAATTTAAAACTTTTTGCACTATGGGACTCTCTTTGGAGACTGTTTTTGTTGTAATCCCTAACCCTGAGGAAGGGGTGACATGCACTGCAGTAGCTGCACATACCTTTTCTGTCTCCTAGATGTCAGTTGTATTCATGCACATATTAAGCAAAGTATTATTTTTTACATTCTATGCCCCCCCCACAACACAAATACATTTTTAAAAATCTACTTATAAAGCAGATTCATCAGCTGCAGAATTAAACTGGTGCATATGCAAATTATCTAATTATATTACATGTAAATTCAAAAAGCTCTGAGGGAAGAATGTAGTCAGTGTCTTATTTCAGATTAACAATATTTGTATTAAAAAGAAAAACACACATATAATGTGTTCCTTAACAATATAACATCTGCATTTAACTTCCTTTAGAAACATTTTTAAAAAGTCAAACAGTGGTTTAGAGCAGACTGTTGGGTGGGTCTCCTATTGAATGATTATGACTCATGTAGATAAAACAAACAAGGGGCATGCTGATGCTGCTATGTTGACATTTAGTTCAATAAAATTCTATGTGGATCCCTTTTTCACTGTTAGCAACTGATGATAATGATGATAGCAAATAAATAAATAAAATGTGGGTTGAGGGAATGAAGATTTTTGACTTCTGACGAGGGAAGAGAAAATATCTAACAACCACTGGTTTACATAACAACACAGAACCCAAAAAAAAAAGAAGAAGCAGTATACCTATTTGATAAACACACAATGTGAGACTGAGTACCACACAGGGCCTATGGAGGGCAATAAGAATTTAAAACACTGTTGCACACTGTCAGATGTTTAATTCCAGTATCCTGATAATACAAAGGACACTGTAAGTTTAGGAACAAGCTCTTTGAATCCACAGCTGCTTCCAGCTGTTTTAAACTGCATTTGTGTTTCATTACAGTATTGATATTATCTATTTCATCATTGTTATGGATACGAATATTGGCTGAGCAGACAAGTCAGGACATCAGGTTAACTGCAGCCCAACCCTTCAACGTCTAATATCGATGCAATAAAAATCCAACCCTGCAGGAGGCGCCAGAGGACGCACAGAGGACGATCCGACGGCGCCTTTACGGTGTTGTCACGTCGACAAACTGGGAGCCCAGGCGGGGGTGTTGTGTGTTCACATACCGAGTTAATACGTTAAATACTTGTCTGTAACATTCTTATGTACACCCCGACTATCTTTCAACGGAAGGGTTTGAAACTGATTAAAAACAGGATATATTTCTGCAAATAGATGAGACATTCAAAATTGGCACCAATTGGTGTGCAAGATATTAAATTTGAGTAATTTAGGTGAAATAAACACATAAACCAATGAAAATGAACTGGGAGAATGTGTAAAAAAGAAGAAGAATTGGCTGTAAAGAAACTATGGTTATAATAAACAGCGACAATTCGATACATCATGAAAAATTATATACACACGACAGGGCTAAATTCATTTAAAAGTGCCCTTCTATGAACAGGTAGGCTTTATTCTATAAACTGATAAATATCTGCGTGTGTTACCGTGTAAAAATCCAGGTGCGATCCCCGCAACGAAATGTTCACGATTAAAAGACCTGAGTGTAAGTCGAATAACGGAGAAAAAGACAGAGTTTTCCAAAAATAATAAGATTTATTTTTTTAAATCATCACTGTGACAGGATCTGAAAAATAATACCATTACTCTAGTGTCACCGTTTTGTACCTTAATCTTATTGCGCTTCTGATTAAGTCGTAAAAATGGCAACAAATTAAAAAAAAGGGGCCAAAACGAAATAAAAGGAATAAATAAAAGAAGAACGATTACGGAGGGGGAGGGCGCAAAGAGAGGAGGCAAACAATGGAGAATCAAAGCATAATAATATTCCTAAATGAAGAGGGAAATGTTGCTCCGCTCATTTTATTAATCAGACTGTCAATTTCACCCAAGAGGCCAAACCCAAGAGCAATCTACAACAGACTCAGAGATCAACCCAGGGACAAGCACCTCGCTCCTCACTTCTCTCTTCCTCTCCACTTGGATATTATTCGTCTGACCGAAGGCCGCCTCCATCATCAAGTGACAGCCCTCTCCTATTTATTTGCTTATAAACCTGTTACAATAAATGATCATTGGAGCAACGTCAGCCCAGCATTTTAACAACGAACAGCAGCCACTTTTGATGAATGACATTTTGCTGCTGTGGGGAGGATGCACGGCTCATTTTGAGCAGTCGGTCGTCGATTGCGTTTAGATTCTTTCATTTTTGCGTGTTGCTTATAAAAAGGTTTAGAGACAGTTATTTAGACACAGTTGCTGAGTTGCATGCGGATTTAGCTCCGACACAACTCATTGGTGCTCCAGCCCCCTGGACAAGTGCTGTGTGTGTGTGTGTGTGTGTGTGTGCGCGGCTTTTTTTCCCCTTCTTCTTCGTCTTCCACGGCTTAATGATGGAGAGGATAAGAAAAGAGATGATATTGATGGAGAGAGGTCTCCACAGTCCTGTCGCCGCGAAGAGGCTCGCAGACACGCCTGGAAATTCAGTGCTGGAGGCCCTGGAAAACTCCCAGCACGGGGGACGACTAAGCCCGAGAATAACTTCCGCTTCTCTCCATGGAAATCTTGGGGACATCCCGGCGAAAAGCAAATTTGAAATTGACAGTCTTTTCGGTACACACCATAACAGCGAAAATTCTTCTTCGGCGGAAATTTCCTCGTCAGAAAGCAGGAAGAAAATGAGCCTTTACTCCGAAGTTTCGCAAGAATCAGATATTAACAGCGATGTGGAGGTAGGATGCCCTGCGCACCGCTCCCCGAGCCAGCACAAGGAAAACAACAAAGGTAACATTGTATTTTCATCTCTATTTCTCTTAGCACGAATCTTATTATTATTGTTATAATAGTCGTTTATTTCTTTCATCTAAAGACAAAAATAAAAGCACAATTCTCATTTTATTATTATTATTATTTTTTTATTATCATTATTATCACTATTATCCTTATTATTATTATCATTATTAGCAGTATTGTTGTTATTATATATGGACCAGTTTACGAATTACATAAACTTCCTGTGTTTCTACTACACTGTCAAGTCCGGTAGGCCCACTCGCAAGTAAATCTTTTTAATTATTATTATTAAAATACAAATTTGATTCTTTTTTTTTTATATTTTCAGGTTTTTCAGACAGTAGCTCTGGATCTTCCAACACAAGCTCAAACTCCCTCCCGAACATGAACGGAAATTCATCGGGAGGATCAAACAATTCAAATAGCGATCAAGTCAGAAGATATCGGACTGCTTTCACCAGAGAACAAATCGCAAGATTGGAAAAAGAGTTTTACAGGGAAAATTATGTTTCCAGACCGAGAAGATGTGAATTAGCAGCGACGCTAAATCTACCCGAAACGACCATTAAGGTAGGTTGCAGATTAAGCTTGATTAACTATGCCTGTGCGTGTGTGTGAATGTGTGTGTGTGTGTGTGGTGCATGTTTTTGTGCAGAGAAAGCAATGATGTAGTTATTTAAAAAAAAAAGGATAATACTCTGCAGTTAAAAACAGAGGCCACCTATCTTTATTCGTGTTCATCAAATGCTGCAGAATTTTGGGCTTTTTTTTCATTTTATTATATCTTGCACACAAAAAGCGTTTCTATTAAACAATGAAAGATGTAGATAGTCACTAATTTTACGTTATGTATGCGAATTTTTTGTATCTTAATCCGTAAAAAAACAACCTGCAAACTAACTGCAAAAAGAAATACTCTAACGGACTGATTGTTAGTTGAAGAACATTTGTAAGAAACATTTGCAATCAGTGCAGGTAACGTGTCTGTCTCAGCTCTTCAGACGTCTGGCTTGGAAACAACATGGCAGCTTCAATATGGGGCTTGTTTTGACTCTGTGTGCAGGTGTGGTTCCAGAACAGGCGGATGAAGGATAAAAGGCAGCGTTTGGCGATGTCCTGGCCCCATCCAGCAGACCCTAGCTTCTACACTTACATGATGACGCATGCGGCAGCTACAGGAAGTCTACCTTACCCTTTCCACTCGCACATGCCTCTGCATTACTACCCGCATGTCGGTGTCACGGCAGCAGCAGCGGCCGCCGCCGCCACCGGTGCCGCCTCGTCGCCATTCGCCACTTCCATCCGCCCCCTCGATACCTTCCGAGCGCTCTCCCACCCATACTCACGGCCAGAGCTCCTGTGCAGCTTCAGGCACCCGGGACTCTACCAGTCGCCTGCAGGCCTGAATAGTTCAGCCGCTGCATCCGCGGCGGCGGCGGCTGCGGCGGCAGCGGCGGCGGTCAGCGCTCCGTCAGCTACCGGGCCTTGTTCGTGTCTGAGCTGCCACAGCAGCCAGACTGCAAGCGCATTGGGCTCCAGGAGCGCCAGCGCTGACTTTACCTGCACAGCTTCCGGGCAAAGATCCGAGAGTGGATTTTTGCCATATTCTGCTGCGGTTCTCAGCAAGACTTCAGTCCCGTCTCCAGACCAACGAGAAGAAAGTTCACTTAACAGATAACTCATCCCGCAGCCTACACGACCACTTCCTATTTTGCTCCAGTCCTACTTTAGGGGATAGGCCTACCTTAAATAGGGTGTCGCACCTGGGTAAAGCATTAGGCAGTATCATACATACACACTCAAACTCGAAGATTAATATCTAAAAGTCTGATTTAACTGGAAAAGAGTCTTTTTATCGAAACAAACAATAATACCCAACACTGAAAAATTTGCTAGTAATAACTTTTTTAAAGGCTTGTGTTCGTGTGTTGAACCATTTTTACGGGAGCTACTTGATTAATTTACACATTTGAGGGGGAGAAAAAAAAACCCAAACATCTGAGCTTTTTAAAATTATTATTACTACATTCCATCCCAATTCTCCAATAAATGTACCATTTAAAATCATTTGTTTCTATAATTTTTCAAATGAAACCATAAATTGCAGCTAACTCACATTCCCCATTTCTGCAGCTTAATGTCCAATAGTCTATGTGACAAACCCAGCCTGGCCATCTTGACTCCTCTGGTTTTAAGATACAAACGTGAACTAATTATGCTTCTCTAAATTTAGATATAGCAGACGGTCTACATTTTTGCCCAGTAGCATATCTTTCTTCACTATAGGCCTAATAGACTCAGATTTTGGCAGGAATAGCTTCTCCAACACCCAGCCTCTTCTCTATAGGGACACCTCTAATCAGCTAGA
>VUQK01019085.1:4273-24301 GCA_015106715.1 Bujurquina vittata | reverse complement strand
AAAAAAAAAAAAAAAAGCCAGAATACTATACCTAATTAACTAACACAATTATGTGGACATTCTCGTATCTGGATCTTACAGCAGTCTCTGTTGGCATCTGCAGTGAGATGGCCTGGAGACCAATTAATACTCTTTCATTCAAATGTTCTTTAAAGTGGCGTCGCGAGCTGTGGAGGACAAATCATTTTGGGAACAGCAGCAGTGTAGACAACCCTGAGATCAACTCCATCCTCTTCTCTGAGGAGGATCGCACTGGGTGGCAAACTGCAATTGTATATTTTAAATAAAAATATTAACGCCGGACGAGACGAGGGGCTTCGTGATGAAAAAGGAGTCGCAGCAGCGCCGTGCATCTAGTAAATGAATGCTTACACAGACGGAGCCGTTTTTGCAGTGTCATGAAGAAGTTAAACAAAAATTCAGTGTAATGAAATCCTTTCTTCTAAAAAAATAAAAACCTGTAACCTTTGTGGAAGATGAAACTATTTCTGTGATGTCTAATTGGAGCAAATAAAAACAGCAGTGCCTTCACTAATAAACGGCTCTTAAATCGGTGCCATTTTGGTCCAGACGGGGTGGCTTCCTTGAATTAACTGATTAAACACAAATGAATATACCTAAGAAATATTCTATGCCACAGTATAGGATTGCCCTTTATGCCACATTATAATACTGGTGATTATATGAAACTAATTATAGATACAGACAACTCAACTATAAGAGAGGGGCTCAATAAAATATAGCCGTTATCAGCAGTTTGCAGGCTCAAGCCACTTTAATGCTCAGCAGAATCAAATCAGTCACCTTTGGTTTAAACTGCTTTTCACTCCCAAAATGCTGTATTTTTTCTAATTAAGTCCAAAAGTTGATTTTAGGAGAGATTTTGTAAATATGGCCAAATGATAATAATGAAGTCGTGCCTCCAAATACTGTGCATCAAAGTTGGTCAAACTCACTGGACTGTGAGGTACACTGTTAGCATTTATGGCACTGTGAGCTTATGGTTCCACATACTTTTTAGCCCTGTTTCTAAATGCACCCTAAAGATGATGTCGCTGTTACCATTTATGACGACTTGACCAAGTACACAGTTAAACCCCGAATTTGGACCGATAACTATTGCACCAAATTTGACTATTGGAATTCAAGGCAATCAGAGCTGCAGTGTGGGAGGCTGGCCTTTCCAAACGTGCGCGGCTTTGCTTCTCAATACAGCGCCACCATCTGACAGACTGGGTTCACGACTCTCAGGAAGCACGTGCGCATAATTTCCAATTACTGGGCCGTTTTGGATTATAATAAGTGGAGGAATTTAACACATGTCCTTTCATTTTGGTGATGAGTACACGTACAGTATGATTATATTAGAAATGATTTTGATCAACCTGGCAGTCCACAGAGTAAAAAATATATGCACGTCTAACTCTGCTTGACGAGACTTTCTTTACCTTCCTTTGCCTCAGTCTTAATGGCGATACCAGTGTCAGATGTGGCTGCTCTCCAAACACTTTGCTCTCTTGAAAGATGCAACAGTGCAGTTTGGCAGCTGGTTCAAAGTGAGAGTAGGGAGACAACATATTACCCAAGACCAGAGCGAGGCTGCACTCCCACATCTAAGACGTCCAACATCCAAAGTACACATTTCTATCAAAAATGCAAAGAGAGTTTTCAGCCTTTTGAGGAAGCTGGCTTTTCCCCCCCGCCTCGTACAGATGCAAAGTGAACTGGCAGGACGAGGCGGGCAGGATTTGTGTCTGTAACCAGCACGAGATCAAAGATGTTAAAACTGTATAATGTGCATTTATTTATAGGAACAGGAAAATAATTAAATGCGAGCGAGACAGAGGGGATATGGAATGTGTAGGAGAAAAACAGACCAAAGCCTTATTAAAGATTCAAACCTCATAAGGAATGATAAAACAAAAAAGGACGGCGATGACAGTAAAAGCACATCAGAACCAGATTAAAGGAACAAAAGGAGACGCAGCCCAAAAAGGAAAAAGGGGGCTTGAGAAAACAAAATGCATCAGGAGGTGACAGCAGAAAAGTAAATCGGCTAAAATAGTCACGATGAGGAAACAAAGAAACAGCAGCAGCACGGTGAACTTTGATCTAATAACCAATGCAGGTTCTTGCTTGAAATTCTGCACTGTTGTAAAAGATTCATTCATTTATTTGCAGCGTCCGTTGTCTTCGGCGCCTCGTGTATTTCAGTGTATTTTAAGTCCAGGCATCACAAATACTTCCTCTGCTGTGTCATAAACTTTAGTCAAAGCAGTTCAGCTCTCCACTACCGTGTCTGACATGTACTTTTCTCTGACCTTCGCCTCAGTGGAAAGCACTGTCCCATCCCCGGCGAAGCAGTAGAAAAGTGGCCTAATGGTCCATGGCTGCCAAAGCAGCTGTCCAGAGCTGCTTTTTTTTTTTTGTCAGAGAGAAATGACAATGAGCTGCATTGAGAGTGCGAGGAGGGAGACAGGTGTAAGGGAGCCCTGCAGCACTTTGGGGGAAATCTGGTTCTCCTGAAGATTCCTTTTCAGGATATTGGTGGCCCCGTCAGCCGGTCTGCTCATCCAGGTTGTTCTATAGTAGTTCTTGAAACTACAGTCCAGGTCTTAATTTTGCTGTCTTGGCATTACTCCGATTCGTCATCATTCAGTTGTGCTTATGAAGTTTATTACTAATATCTGGGAACACGGTATGTGCGGGAAAAAAAGAAGATAAGACTCATGCAGTTAGCAAATTACAAAGGCGCTGCATAGTCTTGCTGTGAAACAAAGAATTATTTATATGTATATTATTTATAGTTTAGGTTTTGCCACCAGATGCATTGGTTTAGCACATTTGGACTGTCCTGTTGTTGCCATCCTGTGCGTTCAAATGACGTCCAAAGGTACAAATCAGCATTTAAAAAGCAAAATTATTAGTTGAAGCAGAGCAGGTCAGTGTCATACGATCTCACCAGGATTCTCCCTTTCTTTAAAATTACCCTCAGGGTTGAAAGACCATGTGGAACACAAGACGCTGAATACGGCAGAATAATGTGACCGCATGTATCTGGTCTTCTTTCTTTGGAAATGCGGCCTTTCTTGCCACGGGGAGAAGCCGGATCATCATCAAAACCGCCACAAGGATAAAAAGGCGTAGGTTATCATTACTACTGCCCCCTTCCGCTCATTAGAGACGGACAGCAGCGACACAAACCAGGTTATTGTAAGATGTAGAAGCTGTTTTTGTCTGCTCGTTTTTTTTTTTCTGACAGATTTCATCTTTTGCTCCCCCCCCCAGACAGCCTGTCAGGTGTTCAGCTGTCAGCTGAGATGGGAGCTGCTGTAGCAGCATTTTTTTTTTTTTTTTAAAGGTGCATATATGAGATCAACAGACATTATCACAAGAGAAACTTTGCAAAGTTTACTTTGTGGTGGTCAAGCAAAAGGAGGGCTAGAGTGAAAGATAACATTTTGTCTCCCAGCAGAATATTCTGAATTTATACAGCATTTTTTTTCATGTGCGGGTGTGTGTGTGCGTGCGCGTGTGTGTGTCTTGTGTTATGGCTGCTGGCCTAAGGATGACAGCATGGACTGCTTAGTCCATCCTTTTCTTTCTTACGCTTTAGTGCAGAAAAGAAGATACTGTATCTACCGAATTGCCACAATTTTTGGTAGTCAGAGTATCTGCAGGATGGGACCTACTATTTGTTACCACGATACATACATCAATTTTAAGAAAAGAACCTTTTACAACTTCGTAGGTAGCCCTTTTAGTAAGAGTTCACAAACGTGTGAGGAGTGTAATGCACCTGGAATACAACCTCTTTGACTGATTTAACTTTTTTCTTTCTTTTTACTTATTAACCAGCCTCAAACTCAGGTCAGCATCAATCTTTTGTCTCACGTTTATTCAGTCGCACCCCTAAGTTGTAAAACCGTGAAAGCAGAAAGTAGGTTTAAGCTGTCACAGTCTTTAGGCTGCTGGGAATTAAAGTACATCACGTCTGAGTCAACAGTCGACTCCGATGCATGTGCAGACATTTCCGTGGAGAGGATGGATCTTATCAGCCGTGATCTGCTTTGTTTTCCTCATCAGCAGTGCACAGCACAGATACATGCTGAATGTTTGCTGGCAGCCCATGATTTTCTGGCACTTTTCTGACAGCTTTTCCCAGGTTGTTGTTGTCCTTGGCAGCACAGAGCTGCACATATGAGTCCACCTTGTCTGAAGAAGGAAAGCATTGGCTTTGCCACCGCTTCCTGCAACGTGGTGCATTTGAGTACTGTGAGCGGGCCGTGCATCGATTGTCAGGAGCTTTATTATAGCTAATTTACCAAGCATGTTAATCTACCAAGCGTGAGCATTTACATTTCTCTGTGCAAGGAATATGTCTGTATTTAAGAGAAATGCTTTTGGCCCATCATTTCATTTTGTATTACGCTTTTTTTTTTATTGGCTTTGTGCTTTTATTTGATAGAGACAGCTTAAGAAAGACATGAAAGAGGGTAGAGAGAGGGAGGATGAAATGCGGGAAAGGGCCTGGGGCATAATCAAGTTTGGATGGCAGTAGGAAGTTCTAAGCCTTTGTACCCGGTGCCCCTCCTCTTACCAGGTAAGGTACCTCCCCCCCCCCCCTCCCACACACACACACACACACACACACACACACTTTTAATTTGTGACTTTGTTTTGGCTGCAGAATTAATTAACTTCCCGCCTTTAAAGTTATTTAAGTTCACCCCCAGGCATGGTTCATTTTCATTCATCGGGATCAAAGTTTACTGATGACAGCCCGACACATTGAATTTTGAAGCAGTGACAAAACATACTTATAGTGTAGCAAGTATATTAGGAGATAGCGCTTAATGCATTAGTGTGTGATATTGTATGTATAATATTATTTTTACATGACTGCTATAATCATAATTCACAATGCATATCACAGTTTTAACTGTAGACTGCCATCAGGTGTTGTTGTGTTTACATCCAAAGTCTTTAAGTATCCACCCAAAGCTGCCTTTAAACTGAAAATGATTATTTTTTTTGTTATTAGATAAAGAAAAACATTCACACAATAAAGCCTTTCTCTTGGGGGAATCCTGCTGCCTAATTTGATCATTAAGATAAAACTAAGCAATCATGTAAGAGCTTTATTAACGTAGGTGTTTATTTTCAGAGCCCCTCTTAAAGTGTTGTCTTTCTCTAGCTGAGCTCTCCAGAATCCCAAACTGAAGTGGTGGAATGCCGCAAGGTACTTACGAAGAGAGTTGCATATGTATGCAAAGCCTTTTAAGTGTGAAAGCCAAACACAGTCATGTTTCAATTTTTAGGTGCACATTGGTTGTCCACAGGGCAGTACACTCAATTTTCATATTTTAGCATTAATATCCAACAGGGCATTCTTTACTGTGGATAATAGGCCTCTTGAAATGTCACCGGGACCTATATACATGACATTACTATTGCGTACCTGTGAATATATCTTATTTAAACTAATTAATACGCGTGTTGGAAATGTCATGGAACAGCAATATGCAGCATCAGGCAGTCAGAATAAACTCACAGAAGTGGAGATCTTTGCTCTGCGAAGTCTTGCGTCATCAGGTAAATCCGTATTTTTTTTTTCTCTCTTCTCTCCATCTCTTTCTTCTTTTCCTCAAACTCCTCCAAACATGACTTTGAATGCATCATTATTAAACAGTTCCCATGAACGCTACGAACACAAACAGACACAAGCTGGCACGTGCATTAGGTATAAACCACGTCCAGCAGCGCGCGGAAAATTAGAGTCATAGTCCCTGTAAGCCCCCTCGTACTGTCGAGGACGGATATTATCTCCTGCGTCCCTCGCTGGCAGCATGTTTGTTGTGAAGAGCGTGAATTATGAGAGCCGCTAACAGCCCTTAAAAAATAATAATGCACGTTGGACGTGTAAACTAACGTCAAGTTGAAAATGAGCATACCCTGAAGCAGGGGGTTACAAAATGAGTGTATTGGTGCTCATAGATAATGCGTTTCCTGTTTCCAATCTTCTTAACACGGGTTTTGTTCTTAATTGCAAAAAAAAAATTTATAACTCATTCATTTAAAATGTACTTATTTAAAATTAAGGGTAGGGCAGGTGGAGGCTGAAACAAAATGGCTGTAGCTGTTGTTCGGCTGCTTGGCTTCACCTCCACTCATTCGAGTCCTGGGAGCGGACCGGACCTGTCGGCCATGTTGGCGGCGCTGCAGTTGGCTGGCGAATAATATGGCTTCTGTGCATTTAATTGTAGCAACAGACCATCCAAGAAATCTGCTCTCCAGTTGTGGTGAGTGAAAGTGAAATGAGCACAAGTATCTATTTAGTATTTGCAGTATGGCTGCACCTCGCTCCTCCAGCTTGCTTGCTAGCACCAGTTGAAGACTTAGAACTCCACCGTTTTATCCAAATATGCTCACTTCTAGTTCCAACAAACTAAGATGGCGGCAGCCAAACATTGGGGCTTGGAAGTAGGGCTTGACAAACCAGATACAGTCTATGGTGAAACTCAGTGCCTTCTCCGTTGCTTTTTAAAGCACATTTTCTGGTAAGAATTAGCGGCCTTGTTTTAGCAACAAGCTTAGAAAATGGCTTCAACTCGAGACCCAGTTGCTAGGTTTCTTAGGCTTTTAACCACCTCTTTCCTTAGCTGCCATGAAAACGGCTTGCTTGTCTTTGGTGACGACCCACAGAGTGGACCTTGAGGCCAGATTATTTTGTCAAATGAATACTTTCAGTATCCAGAATTTACGAGGCTCCTGCAGAGCAGCGGCGGCAGCAGCAGCACGTTATGCAACTGTTTTTGCAGCGCTAATCATGACCAAAATTAATTCTCCCTCTAAAATCGGCACAGTGAACAATAAATATCCTAATCCCTTTATGCGGTTGCAATTCTTTAAATTTTAACTACTGCATGTAATCACTTTAGTACTGCATCCTCTTTGCCAATCTTGCGATCCATTTCCAAAAGAAACAATCCAGATTTGTGTGAATATGGTCTAAAACAGATCGATTAAAATAAATGGGTTTTTATTCTCAGCTTACAGTAAGTAGGACGCTCTTGCCCTTTTGGTCAAGTTATTCCAAGTCCCGCTGTCTGGACCTGCAAGCTGCCAAATTCCTGATTACAATGCAGGATGCTGTGGCAGCAAACTTTTAACACGATTTGGAATGCTATTAAGACCACATCTCTTAAGTTTAAATTAAATTTGATACCGCTTCCGATTAATGTGGACATTAATACGAATAATATAATAATGTGCAACTCTGCACTGACAGCCTGGAAATGGCACTAACTAGAATGGAGATTAGAGTCAGTAATGCTTAAATCACGGATGCCTCTACAAGTATTAACATTAATACCACTTAGCCTTTAAATTCATAGGTTCCTTAAACCCCCGTGTATCAGGAAATGCCCAATGGTGTGTCTCACTGATGAAGTTTTTTTTTTATTAGTCTAAGTGCTGTTACACTGGGCAGCAGGATAGGTGAGGGAAGCGTTCTTCATCAGCCCTTATGGCGGCACTCAAACCAGCAAGCTGTTCGGGACCATTAAAAAAATAAAAAATAAAAATTAGCTTGAAGTGGCAACACTCCTGCAGTTAATTAACAGGAATCTCAATGTGTTGGCGCTGTAACAAACACACAGCCTGAGGGAGAGGGGAGGTGGAGGTGGAGGTGGAGGGAAGCTGGGAGGGATGGATGGATAGATATTTGCGTCTGTCAGTAATTTTAATGAGAAGCAGCCTCGTGAACGAGCAATGAAAGTGCAAGTGCCATTTGCTGCATCCGTGTCACTTCCCAGAAAGACTGCATCGGTGTGGATTCGTGCACGCAAACCACATGAAGTGGATTGTAGTGCGACTGAAGACTTGTGTATATTTGCAGGCTTAAATGCGCATACGGAGACTTTCCTCTTATACAGACTGCATTTTAAACATTTGTTTTCTTTTTTTTTTTTTTATTATTCATGAAGCATTTCCAAACCGTCTTCCTCCCCCACACCAATCCCCAGTCCCATTTATATTATTATGATACCTACCAAGCAGTACGTTTTTAAAGGTCATTACTTGTGGGGATTCCTAGGATGTAGCTCATATTGATTTACCTTGTAAATGCAGTGCATAAGTAAATATACACATTTAAAAAAAGGAAAAAAACGAGCGCATGAGGAGGGAATAAGAATTTAGAAGGATTCAGAAATTCAGTCCATAACTAGGTCAGTGTTGTAAGGCAACCCAGGGTACACTTCCTCCTGCTACCGACTTTCCTCAAGTGCTGGACTGTATCTTGACAGACATGCTGCCAGCCATAATAAAATGTGACCACGTCTTCCACTCTGACAGATGGAGTGGCAGATCTTTATTCGAGATTTTGATCTGGTCCTTGGATGTCCTCGTCTGCCTTCATAGAAGAGCGCTGGCCTAGATGGTGGAGGGAGTTGGTGCTTTGAAAAATACTGGATTCCTAAAAAAAAAACAAAAAAAAAACCAGACCTTTTCTGTGAAGAGAGAAACTGAACATACATGGCCAAACCAAATCAGTAAGCTGAAGCGCCCAGAGCTGACGCTGTGCAGTGGTAGCATGTTAATGCTTTCACTCGCAATAAAATGTTTGTGTGCTTTGACATGCTCGGTAGTTTTAGCCCTCTTACGGTGCTGGAACCAGTTTTGAGTCGTTAAATAAACCCGATTGCATTCGTGTGGACAGTGGACCAGAGCTGAATTTATAAAGTGTGCCCTTCAGATGCTGCAGTGAATATTTAGCTTAAATTCTGGAAGACGAGCTCAGCTTTACAGTTGTTTGTTTGTTTGTTTGTTTGTTTGCTTTAAACTGGTGATATATTAAATAAATTACAAGAAGCTGTCGGTTTATGTACTTGTTTAAATCAACCTCTGTTAAAAAGATTGCAATTTTAGTGTTAAATGTCTCCAAAAGAGAAATCTGCCACTTTTAGATCTGTCAGCTGATTCACCTCATTATGCATTTATTTGAGCCTAATATTTATTTTGTGATTAATGAGTCCCTACAGCCTGATCATACAGGGTCCCTCAGTTTATCAAATCCAACCCTTCAAAGCAGTTTTGCATCATGGCGGCTAATGCCATCAGTCTATAGTAGGATCATTGTTAAAAGGTTGCTAAGTTGACAAAGTATAAGCCTAAATATACCTTACTCCAGACTTGATATGAAGGTTTATTTATTTATTTTTTGTCATTATTGAGCTAGAATATTTTTTTTCAAACACTTAATCTCTTTTAAGCCTACAAACAGTCTTCTGTTCGTTCTATATAATTATATCCAGGAATGCAGTATTGGAGTGCTCTGTGCCTTTGCATTGCCTCAACAATTAAATTCTCAGAGAACAGAGCTGGTCTCGTGTTACTGTCCATATTGGAGTTTATCATCCTGCTCCAACCAGTTTTCCCAGTGTGCTGTGTCAAAATTACACTTGTAACTTAAGTTAAATGAGTTACAACCAAAGTCTCGTGTTTGCACTCGATTTGAGAGGGGAAAAAAACTCGTGTTCAGCATGTATTTGGTTTACTGAGAGCATCGCTGCTTTACAACACTGTATCTGATAACTGGGCAGGACAAGACAAGATATTTGACTATAATCTCCAAGCCATTACCATCAGATGTGTTGACACGAGACTCACTAAATTCAGCTGCTATCTAATCTGATATTCCTGTTTGTGCTCCACAGATGAGCAGCAGACTTTTTGTAAGTGATCCGAGCAGCAATCATTTGCTTCCAGCTGTACCAGCAGCGTGACGTCAATTGATCGTGACATACCTCCCGATAACGATCATCTCTGAGAATGCGACCGCAGCTTGATTACGCTTTTACAATATTCTCTTGCACTGATGAAATTCGGGGTTTGTTTTTAAGATCTAAAGTCACAGCTCAACACTGCCTGCAGATGCTCACAGACACTCCAAATAAGGAAGTCACTTCTGTGCCTATTTGATGCTGTTTTCATAAATTATTGATGCTCCTGTCCTCCTTCAGCCCTGCCTCTAACTTCTTCATCCTGGGAGATTATCCATGAGAGCGCCTTTGTAATTCCAACAAACAGCTACCTCTTTTGTTCCCATCTGCTCGGTGTAGAGGCGCGAGCAGTGAGGGTCTCTGTCATGTTGATGTGAGGACAGACTGAAGCAGACACCTCCAGCTGCACCGTCTGCACCTGTCCCGCCTGGAGCACCATCAACGCTGTTTCCTCCTGGTGGTGTTAATATCCTACAGCTGACAGCTTTATGCTATCTACCTGCAGCGGAGGCTGGTTTACGAAAGATCAATATGGAGATAAACCTCTGAAAGACGGGGACACATTAGGTATTTTTTTTTTTTACTCTTTAGACAATTCAGCAGATGTTTAGCTGCGGTGAAGGTGAAGGGTTGTAATTGTCCTGTCTCTTTCAGGTGATTTTATAGAAAGTGGAAACTGTCTCCCTACAAAAAAGACCTCACAGGTCATTTGTGCAAGCTGTTATTGTGATCCATAGTTCCTGTTAAATGACTACCCCATGACTGAGTGCATATATATGGTGTGCTTCGGTACCCTAAAACTGCACACCCTGGAAACATTTTTTCTAACATGTGCAAAGCGTGCGTTTTAAGCCAACTCATTCCCTTTTCCTAAACCTAACCAAGTGGTGCCAGGTCCTACAAAGCCCCAGGGCATCAAAACCCTGTGCCATTACAAAGAAACCCAAAAGGTGTCTTATAGAGTCCTGTCCCATTTTGTAGCTTTGTTTTCACTTGACGCTAAGTAGCATTTTCACTTCGGTTGACCATGCGCGTTAGAAAGTTACACTTAATTGTATCTAGTTTGTTTTTTAAAAAAAACGGCAGGTTTTGAATAAACATCCATACAAGATAATTTAGGTGATTATGCAACGCTTTCGTGGATAATTTCAGATGGCGGTCACAAATTGAATTGAGTTACATTTATAGGGTTAAAAAGAGGTTTAAGAAGTGCAGTAATTTAAGATGTTTTCTATCTGATCTCTCTCTACAGCAGATGAGACTGTGGGTTTTAAAGTGAACCCCCTCTTCAATTAATGGGACAAAGATGGTGTTGCTATGTAGCTAATTTTCTTAGAGCTACAACTGCCACTATATAAAGTAAGATGACAAGGTTGTTAGGTCTCTACAACTTGTCTTTAGCCCTAGTTTCACAAATCTTAAAATGTCATTCTTTAGTGATGCCAGGATGTTTATAAAAGCCCATAAATGTGCTTGCTTGTCTGCGAAGCTGCCTATTTAAATCATCTTGCAGTTTATCCACAGTAGAATTCAGACAATAAGTTTTGCATTACTAACCTTGAGAAACGTAACTCTCCTAACTCATTCGCCTAGATTTATTTAACATATTTTAAAGGATGCAATATGGTGACAAATTATGTTAATGAGTTAAAAAGCAAAATCCAGCTGTGCAGTAAAAGCAGCAGAGTTAAGCAGCCAAAAGCTACTCCTCAGTTCTGAAGTACATAAAATGCTGGATGTGTGCCTGCATTAAATCAGGCACCCTATTAATCAGAAAAGTAATCAAGTTCTCTGTGTTCCAAACTCACTGTGCTGCAAACTAGCGGTAGTTTCACTGTTGCAAGCGTTTGTATACAGAAGAGGCAGAATTGCCATAATGAAATCTGAAAAATTGGAATTAAATGCAATTAAAGATAACAGTGTAGAGATAGAAGTTGTTTACTGGGGCCTAGATTGGTTCATAAGGGGTACAAATTTGGGTCAGTTAGTCTAACAGCGCCGTCTCATCTTGCATTCAGTGCGGCCCGCTCGCCTGGCGTTACAGTTTTCATTATCGTGGGCAGGGGAAACAGAAGGGGGCAGAAGCTAATCTATCCATGACCAAGTAGATTAAGCTAGCAAAGCATGTTTTTGTGCATAACAGGAGCAGAGTTATTGTTTGCAAAGTGCTAAAGCAACAGCATCCTGACCTTGTGCTGACTATTACTCACTCGGCCTCTGGTGCAATCTCAGTGTGTGTCTCTCACTAATTGATCTGTGAGGCAAAATTATGTTGGGATGGAATCCACTCGTTTTTTTTTTTGTTTTTTTTTCAGTGCAGACAAAGGATTTTGACAAACGGACCAGTACTTTTTTTTAATGACAACGGGAATGCAATTGATTTAATCAGTTCTTTTTGACTACACAATAAGTGATAATGGACCTGATGGTGCCCCTAATTATCTCAGGACTGTGACATCCACAACAACAGTTGCTTCAGGCAATTGAACACTCTGCATGATCTTGAATTATCTGTTTATGTGGTTCGCTGATGGCAAAATTAAGCTAATACACTTCCTTTATTTGCTTTTCCCCCTTGTAATATAAATCAGTTCCGCGCAGTTTGTGGAGCACAACTGTAGCCGCAACAAAAACCAACACCTATGGTAGAGCAGTTTTAATTCATTTTACTATAAATACTAAAAAATGAATGAGACACACCAAAAGTAACTCTATCTAAATGAAGATTCGAGTTGACTTTAATTTGTTAACTGTTAGTGTGACATCTTAAGCTAAACTCACTGCATGTCAGTGGTAAAGCTACCGCGGTTCATTCTGGTAGCCGCAGTAAGAAAGCACGTTTCTGTCTCCCGGCCTCACAGAAAGCCCCGTGAGGCTGTAATGTTCAGCATGTCTGAGGAAATGTAATTGTTGGGAAGATGAAAAATGAGAACGATATTAGCGGAACAGTCGTGTTGTTGTCTAAATCAAAAGGTTTATCCCCTGTACTATGGGGATATTAGAGTTTGACTCAGCTTGCCAGCGTCTTGTGTCTTGATACTTGGATCCATGAGCACTCCTCAAATGGTCTTTGTCAGCTTTAGCTGCAGTTTGACATCTCATTATTTTGATGTTTTATTACAGTTTTGAGTGGATCCCCACACTTCTAACACCATGTAGGTAAGCCATGGAGAGGGAAAGGGCTGTGACCAAAAGCTTAACTTTATTTTTCATTAAATTACTTACATTGACCCATTGTTGAGCCTTATCTGAATAATAACCATTTGACTACTTTGATAGGTTCAGTGTAAGCCTGATTTATTCCCTGGAGACTCTGAATATGCATAAAAATCTCCACAGCAGCCTTTCCACCAGATTCTGTTTGTTTGTTTTTTCCCACTTTGCACTACAACTATGTGTTCTGGAAATTATAGTCTGGCCTGTACTGTCTCCAGAGGCTCTTTTTGAAGCACAAGTGCTATAAACTGCACTGGAGCACAGCCAATCTAATATTTCATGTTTCATGTGCTTTTTGGTACTCGGATGTTTATGTGACTCCGTGTCAGATTTTAAACTAAATAAGAGTAAAACAGTTTATTTTATCAGTGCGGGCATGTTTTTCTGACAGCTGCACATTGCAACAGCAGTGATGTCAGATTACTGGAGCTTTTGTACAACTCCACCAATGCAAACTTTTTCTTTTTTTTTTATTGTTCAGACTCCCAGATAGCAATTGTGTTGATGTTGAAAACTTGTGCAGGTCTACGTTTTTCAAACACAGAAAATTGATCAAATAGCAACCATTAGTTTTTAACAAAAATCACAATATAATGCCACAGTTCAGGCGTCCTGTACTATGATACCCACTTGTTAACGCATGCTGCTGAAATCAAAAATGTTTAACGAGCATTCAGAAAATGAGTGAACTGGAAATATATCAGAATAATAGAGGGTGTTTTTTTTTTGTGATCCAATCCCAATCAAGGGATCAGAGCTGTTATTCATCCCCTCTAAAGAAATACTGTATGAACTGAGCCATCCTGCATGGTGGTTCAGCGGTTAGTTCTGTTACCTCAGAGCAAGAAGGTTGCTGGTTCAAACCTGCTGGGGCCTTTCTTTTGACTTTCCGTGTTCTCCCTGTACCTTTTTGGATTTTCTCGAGTCCAAACACATGCTCGTTGGGTTCATTAGTGAGTCTAAATTGGCTAAAGGTGTGAACGTGAGAGTAGTGTGTGATTCTCTGTCACAGTGGTTGGAGACAAGATCAAAATTATTGTGACCACGTGCAATGAACCTGTGATCTCTTTGCCTTTGAAATGGTTGCCTTGAGGAGGGGGACCAGGTCTGCAACCAACTCACAATCAGTAGCTGTCTTCAGCGATGGGGAGAAAACAGCAATAAGACAGAGTCAGCGTCTGCTATGGGGTCAAGTTGGCATGCGATCAGTTTGTGATAATACGGCGGTTGACTGTGATAAACCAGCAAAAATTGCAAATCTGTTGCCGTCTACATACACAAATTTACATGAACTACTAGTCCAGCCTCATAGATATGAAACAGAAATTTCTCCACAAATAGTGATGTAGTTGCTGCAGGACAATAATTTAACTGCAAAATAACATAGGTGCTCAGCAACATTGCTTATATGTAAGCATATAATCAGAGTACAACCTGTTGGCAGCCATTTGAGTCATCTCCCTTATTGCAACGAGATGTGTTGCAGACGGGTTGCAGTCTTTGGTGCAGACTGACTCAGGCTGGTCGCAGCACGTTGGCGCTCTGTCTGCGTTTATAAATTTGATCGCAATTATTTGCAGACCTTTGTCAGTCTGTCCAAGAGGGATTGCAGTCAGTCCAAGTTGGACCACAATTGCTTAGAGGCGGGTTGCCTCCCACCTGGGTATGGGTGCTTATAACCCAAGGTCTCTGCAAGTACTTGCAGTCGGTCTCCAACGGCAGGAAAAAAAATCAATGCAATCGCCAGGCAACCGCATTATTTTTCCTTAGTTCCTAGGAAGTACGGTGCGACTGAGCCATTAGCCTTGTGATAGAGTGGCAACATGTCAAGGATGTACCCCGCCTCCTACCCTTTGACAGCTCCAATGGCCTTTCAAGCAAACCTAAGGTAGATAAATGGTTAATTAGGTTGTTGAAATGAAAAGACAGGGGGACTCAAGCTGCCAATATGTATGACGTTTATATCGCTGCACTTCTATAGTCTTCATTTGCATTTTGGCATTTCAGTGCAGGCTGTAAAAAGGACAGAGGTCTAAAGCCCCAGTTAAATGAAAGGTGGGTGCTACAGTCTTGTGATAAGGTCTGATATCCTTGGTTCTCACTTTAATAACTCTGTGATATGTTTGCCGTGTCTGTCCATTCTGTCACTCTCCTTTTCTTTTGCCAGCTCTCTTAGATGACTGAGGACAAGTAACACTGCCACCGCTAATCTCCCATTCCCATGTTTTATCACCGTGACAGCGAGGGAGTTGTGATAGTGCACTCTGTAGGCTGAGTAATCCTTTTGACAAAATTGCAAGCAGTGTTTATTCAGTGCCTTTGACTGCAGCACTGAGGAGAGGCGTCATATCGAGAATAGAAAGCATAAACTGGCAACCTGGACATATTTCTGTAAACAGCAGCCTTGACATTTTTTAGCCCTAGCTTTTACAGCGGTGCACTGGTGTTTGGCAGAGTGCTGTCAACTTGGTTTGAAGCATCTTTATCCTTTCGCACATGTTGCAGCTCAGATGGAGCCTGTTTTTCGTTTATTGAGCTTAAATCAAGCCCATTCGCGTTGCACTCATTTGTTGTCTTTCTGAAATATTTACAGGACTCATGATTGCTGATACTGAATAATTTATTACTGAACAGTTTAATATTCAAGTGACACTGGACCCCATCCCAGCAGCAAACACGCAAACTCTCACCTTTGCACAATTTTGCCGATTTAGAATCACCAATTAGCCTCGTCTTTAGACTGTGGGAGGAAACTGATACACAGGGCGATCAGATAGGCCCGGTACTCAAAAGTAAATATTCCATACTCAGTCACAGAACCTGGATGCCTGGATCAGAAGTCTGAGCTTGGCACAATGAGCGCAATGGAAACCAAACCGCTCCAAGTACTGTATAACTGAACTCCCCGTGCTGAGTTTTCCCTCGATGCCTTTTCCCCCTACAAAGTAACCATTAGTATCTTTACAGTCTCCTTTGAAGCAACTCAAGTAGGCCTCTGCCCCGTTTAATGGTCTGAAAACAAAAGCACAGACTTCGTCCCTCTCAAGGTCCATTAAAGAACAATGCTCAATCTGACATTCACAACATCCACTTAACCAGCGTCCATGTTGGCAGCGTTCTTTGTCATCCACCTAGTCCCTTTGTCTCGGCTATTTGATCCATAAACAAACATTCTCCTTACCCTCCCATTCATTTTTCAAACCCAAAGCCATAATATCTCCCCAGACAGTGAGTGCTACCCCGTGCATGCTTCTAAGCGGGGAACTCCAGCGCTTTCCATTAGCCACACAAGCAAAGTGTTAACCTTAGCCTTTGTAGCAGGAAAATGGCTCTGGAGGGACAACTGTTTCCTGCATTCACCGCGGTTCTTCGGTGCGTTAAGGTTTTACTCGCTTCCTGAGTGCTTTTAAAGTCAAAAACTTGAGACTATTGTTCTTTACTTTCAGTCAATAAAATGTGTGCCTTCACGTGTCAGGTTTTTGTGAATATTTAATCTGGTTGCTTTCATCTGCCAATTCGGTACAGAAGGATCAGGACATCTTTTCTTGTCAGTGGCTTTGAATTGTTTCCTTTATAAGCCCCATTTGAAGCCAGTAAACTTAAAATCACAAAGGGACTGGAAAAGCCTGTTTTTTGTTTTTGTTTTTTTCTGGGGGGAGAGATTTTGGCTCATATATGTTTTGGTTGCTGTCTCATAATTACAGAAGTGTTGTAAATAAGCATCACATATGATGTATTTGTGTGCAGGCTTTCAAATGGTCATGCTTTTGCCTTAAGCAACAGTGAAAATAAGCCATACTGAGTAATGTAAAGGAAATAGAGCCAAATTTTTTGATTCAAAATTAAATGCATAAAGGTGGAAAACCTTTTGAGCCATATGAATAGTTGCAGCACATTTGCTACAAAGACTTACCTGACTTTTCTAATTGAATAATGAATACAGCATCAATACCTAAAATTATATAGGCCCACCACATGCAGCCATAGCAGCTCTGGTCCACCGAGGCATACGCACATCCACTCGGGGTGTCCTGTGTTTGGCACTGGAACATTGGCAGTGGTTCTCGTGTTTGTTGTTAGGGCCTACATTGATCCCACAGGTCCTTGACTGGATTGGATCTGGGGAATTTGGAGGCCGGTCATGCTCCTCAAACTGTTCCTCAGCAGTTCTGATTCAGGAGACAGACACCCTCTCTATTTTTAAGATTAGGCTTAAAAATTTCCTTTATGATGAGGCTTATAGTTAGGGCTGGACCAGGTGACCCTGAACCATCCCTTAGTTATGCTGCAATAGGCCTAGGCTGCTGGGGGGTTCCCATAATGCACTGTGTTTCGTTTCATTCACCTCTTTTTACTCTGTTTATACCCCACTCTGCATTTAATCATTAGTTATTATTAATCTCTGGTTCTCTTCCACAGCATGTTTTTTGTCCTCTCTGCCTCCCATCGGCCCCAACTGGTAGCGGCAGGTGACTGCCCCTCCTTGAGCCTGGTTCTGCTGGAGGTTTCTTCCTGTTAAACAGGAGTTTTTCCTTCCCACTGTCACCAAGTGCTTGCTTATAGGGGGTCCTTTTAACTGTTGGGATATCTCTGTGATTATTGTAGGGTCTTTACCTGCAATATAAAGCACCTTGAGGCGACTGTTTTAACTGGCACTATACAAATAAAATAAAACTGATTGTTTACTACGCAGAGCTGCCATTTAGAGGCTGCTGCATCTACACATTATTCCAGAACACCATTTCTCCTCAGACTTGTCTCTAGCAAATGCTTCCTGTCTGAAGACATTCTGTTTTGTTTACGTTAGAATGTGATTTCATCTGTAAATGATTATAATTATGGTCCTTATGCAGGACAAACCAGAAGAGAAACTCCTTTTTGCCTAAAATAATCTGTTTAATTGCACTAAAGATTTTATGGATATTTTTCCCTCTCACTCTTTTCTTCAAATCACCCCATCCAATAATCAAGTTTGACATGAAGCCTTTAGACCCAATAAAACTATTATGATGCCCCACTCTCCCTCTTCTGGCACTGAGTGCATCTTCTCATTGTACCTTGCTGATAGGAATTTAACTCCCCCGTGTTTTAGTCAAATTAACGGAAAAGAGATTAAGTCCAAAAGAATGCCAGTCACTGTTAATTAAGGCAATGGATCTGATGTTGTCATTTGTCCTAAATAATTATTGTTGTCTTTATCTTTGCAGACATTATTGAATTCATTATCCAATCTGCATACATTGGTGTTTGGCTTCTTTGTTTATTCCTGATTTGTCTTCCTCTTTGAATGCCTTTCTGATCTCACAAAGTTATGCAATGACATTGCAGTTTTGAAATGAAAAGTGCTGGAAATTAACCGCTGACAAAGGCTTCCTCAAAATGAACAAATAGATAGATTACATGGAAACTGCACAAATTCCTCTCTTGTCTTTAGACTAAATCTTTACGCTCAACATAACCTGCAAACTATTTGTTTTTCATCATTTTCACCGAAGTACTGTGTATTTAACACCACAAGGAATAAATGGCATCCGGATTATATCTTCGCTAGACTCATTCAGAGTGTCACAACAAATGAATTCAAAAGTGTTTACAGATTTGGAGTGTGTGTGATATTATGCACATAATAAATCAGCTTTGTCTTCAGTGAATGCCCCTTTTAAGCCTTTAAAAAGAAATGAGAAATAGCAGTTTACAGCTCTATTTAGATGTAGACAAAGTGTAAAAATAAATATAATGAAATCCTCTGGCTTCCATGTCTCTCATCCAAATCAAATTCTTAGGATTAATAGAATATTACTAGCAAAAAATAAACCCCAAAAAAACAGACCTTATCTTCAGCCAACTTGTGGTAAATAGTTGAGAACAATTTTTCCCACTAATGTGTCCATGCAAACAAAATAACTAACACTGGTTAAAGGAGAAGGGCGTATTGTGAATGCTCATGCACAATTATCATTTGTGCACTTTACCTGTGAACCTGCACTACTGTCAACTGACTTAATTTAATGTGGAAGGAGGACAAAAGAACAAAAACAGGGAGAACCTGTAGGTAAAGTGCCCAAACCAGGAACAGCTAGCCTCTGAAACATTAAAGCTGTCGAAGCACTTGCAAACACAACATCCTGACCTCTTTTATGCACAATTCATGATGCTAACACACAGCGGCCAAGCGAAGAACACCTGACCAAGAATGATATTAAAGTTGAATGTATGGCGACCCCATCAAAGCAGCCAAAGCTTGACTTTCAGTGGGTAACAGAAGCAGAGATGAGCAGCCAGGGTTGTTGGGAGATCACTGTCAAAGGTGTAAAATCAAGAGATGCCTTCATAAATGTGCACTACATGCCAAGAGTTTACAACCAGGTCAAAACTACGGCTCATACTCAGGAGCAGGAAGACCATATTAGCCAGAGAACATCTAAAACAATATCACACAAACAAAAAAACCTGTGGACTGATGATCCAAAGCATATTTGTCCCCTCAGCATCCACCATGGTGGATATGCTGTTATAGTATGGGCATGTATGGCTGCCACTGGGACCAGTGTTTATTGACTGCTGGTAGAAGTAGCAGGATGAATTGCGACGTGCACAGAGCGATACGCTGCTCAGATTCAGCCAAATGCTGTAAAACTGATCAGACAGCAGTTCACAGTCCAAAGAGGAAACAGTATTTGGTGATGACCGCTGTTTCTAAATTTCATGCAGTTATTGACTAAAGTATTTTCATACAAATATTGAAAATCTTACACTGAAGATGTAGTAGTAGGTAGTAGTAAAAATGGTTGTAATTCCAATAGTTTTGCCCCTCAAATGAATCCTGTGTGCTTTTCTGTGTCATAGTCTGCTGTTGTGGTCGGAGACATAACTAGAAATAGCCCAAATAAGCAGCAGAAAGTGTGTGTGTGTGTGTGTCTTAATAATCATGATCTAACTGTATACAAATACTGATTGTTGGTACTGGAACAGCGTATCTATGGAAGACTGCTAGTGCAATGTACCAACAATCAGTATTTGTATACAG